>JAQZBX010003914.1:8449-62931 GCA_029593785.1 Cabassous unicinctus
CCCCCCCTTGCTGCTTGTGTTTGCTGTGTGTTTTTTCTGTGTCTGCTTATCTCCCCCCTGCTGCGAGCTCTTGCTGCATCAGCCCACCGCGCCGCGCGGGCTGGCCTGCACGCGGGCCAGCCTGCCCTCACAAGGATGCCCCGGGAAGCGAACCCGGGGCCTCCCATATGGTAAACGGGAGCTCTATCGATTGAGCCACACCCGCTTCCCGTTTCTGTATCTCTTATTTAAAAGTTCCTGTTGTTTTTATTTTCTTTTTTGAAATGGCATCTGGCCCAAAGTTGAAACTATTTAAGTCATGTCAGTTTGAAAGGGTTATTACTGGAAGATTAGCAGTCTTGAAATGGTACTGGCTGTTTTGAATTCCCTTCTTTTGTGAATACTAGAGAGCTAAGTTAATTCTAACATTACATTACCTTTTCTCTGGTGGGTCAGCAATAAAATTATGATAATGAAATAGCTGGAGTCTCTCATTACAGAGATCACTTGAATTAGTGAAGTACTATGTTAAACCTTTTAGAATATTTGCGAAGGTATGCATGCAGTAATCTTGTATTTATGTCAGGGTCACTGCATTTATTAAAGGCATTTTTGCTTTTATAAGAATTCTATAGAAGTGTTGAAGCAGCTTTTAGGATATTAACAATAGCATTATTCTGGCTGTTTCAAGGGCCTCATTTCCTGAAGATATATGTACCATTTCCTCAACCTCATGTGAAAAAAAGAAAGAAATTTGTATGCTAAGACTTTCGAAATGTGTTGAACCATTTGAAAAAGAATTGGTGGAGTGACAAACAGGGATGCCTTGTGCTTCTTAAGTTGGGTTTGTAATAAAATTGGCTACCAAATTGCAAGCAGTCATTAGAAAATAGAGTTGATTGTTCTTTCTACTTTAACAGGCATTACACGAAGCTATTCAAAAGTTGAAGTGTCTTTTTCTTAGATAAAATGTACATAACAGTCACAGAAGTTAGTTACTCATAAAACTCCAAATAGGATGGGGTGATCAAATAGGAAAATGGCTAGAGGTTTGATAAGCTTTATATTGTAGTAATTTCTTGCTATGAAATTGTGACTTTCCTGGGGAGGAAATTATTTGAGACATAATCTTTTAATGTGATTTAATTTAAGTGAAGAACCTGCCAGTTTCAATCTGAGCCTGGCTCTACCATTGGCTAGTGTTATACAAGTAGTGCTTCCTTGTGTCAGTGCCCATTTTTACAGCTGGTGTGGGTCCTCTGCTTATTATTAAGACTTTTATGTCTATTTGAAATTTTGTTGCCTAGGGCCATATATTAGTGTTCCTCAAACATTAATGCCTGTGAAACACCTGGGAATCTTATTAAAATGTGTATGCTGATTCTATTGGTCTAGGATGGTACCTGAGATTCTGCATTTGTTGCAAACTCCCAGGTGATACTGATGCTGATGGTGCTGGTCCCTGGACCATGCTTTCTTAATCCCCAGAGTCTCCTAGCTCAAGTTCATGATCCCTGTTACATAATCTACCTGGGCCTCTGCCTATTATTGCCTAAACTACTCATGGTACATATCTGTCAACTCTTCTTTGTTGACTCATATGGCGTAATATTTTTACCAGGTACAGTCTATTTATAAAATTCTCATCCTAGTGCCTCAATTCTGTGGCCACTTTTAGTGTAACATCAAGAAAGAAAGAAGTCTACAGGATCTACATGAGGGTATTGATTTTATGTAGCAGTGTGTTATGGTAGGGAATTGCTTGGGTTTGATAGTCAGATCGACCTATTCAAATTCTGGCTTTTTCACTTATTAGCTTTATGAACTTTAGCACTTTATCTCTGTACCTCAGTTACCTCATAGGTAAAACCAATAGGTATGATTAATAGGTAGATCTAATAGACATTCTTATTTATAAAATATGGCAATTACAAAAATAATTCAACCTTTTTCAGCCAATTTATTTTCTTAATGTTTGCAAGCAAATGACAGAAGAAAAATGATTTTTTTCCCCATTACTTGGGTTATCAATTTAAAAGTTAAAAATTTATATGCCTTTGCCTCAGTAATTTGTGTCCTCTACGGGAAAGACTTCTATCCTTCAGCATCTGTATTGATATCTAAGTTTGCCATTTCCCCTTTTGTGCTTATACATCGTCCCCTTCCCAATACCATCTTTTGACATATGCAATAAATATTTTCAGAACATTAAAACACCTATCCTGTATAGCTAATATATAAGGAGGAGGAGTGTAGGAATAAAAACACATGCATGAAAAAAGAAAAAAATTCAATGCAAATGATTTCTCTCCATGACTTTTTGACATAGCATTCCCTGAAAACTGGATAGTGCCAGCATATCCTCTATCTTTTTCTTTTGAGAAACCAAGGGTAAAATGGTGACAGTCATAGGTTCAGATTTCAAATTAAGGCCCACATTGGAGGTATATTAAGAAAGATAAGGAGAAGTGGCAAAGGAAAGAGTTAGTGTCTTTCAAATATAAAAATAATAAATGGAGTGTCCTTGTATTTGTTGACTTGTGCTCCAAATAACTTTGATTGTTACTATGTTTCTAATAATTTCTCACCTTGATTTAAGCAACTTGAATCACCTAGTATTGTCTTTTTTGTTCTTAAAATTGCTAGCCCTGTGTTTCCTGCAAGGAAGGTGCTGAAAATTATTTTGGTTGACTGAAGTAAAGTTGTGGCAACCCTTCCTACTTAGTAACAGTGAAACTGGCAACTGTTAATAAAAAGCATGTTAATAAATAATATTTTATTTTTTAATAATTTGTTTTTTAACATTTTATTTACTCTTTGGGCAGGTATTCAGAACAGGGACTATGGTGGCTCAAAGATTTGAGTTTAAATATTAACATACACTTACAAAGTTTCATGACCTTGGAAAGTTATTTGACTTCAGTTATTCTTCTATACCTAATAGTATCTTTATGAAGATAAAAATAAATACTGTAGATAAAACCTTTAACACAGTGTTGGCATAAAGGAAGGTATCAATAAAAGGCAGCTATGACTGTTAATAATATTTGAGCTTTACAAAGCAAAGTAAAAGAAATGGTCAGCCATGAAAGTACTACTAAGTTTAAGAAATTAGCCCAAATAATGAATAGATTCAGGATTATAAACTAAGACTTCTGGGTCCCACTTAGAATCACTTTTAATTCTCTTTCAATTATATAACATGTACGATAAAACTAGCAATTATTGTCTTTCAGCAAATATTCTGTGCTTTCCATGTTTCACCTCATTCCTTCCTCAACAACCATTTGAGGCAGGTATTGTCATCCCTCTTTTACAAATGAGAAAACTAAGGTAATGCGGGATGTGTAACTTGTTTACTGTCATACATCTAGGAAATGGTAAAGCTGGTTTTGAACCCGATGTAATACTTTAAAAAGAAACCTGGAATTGTCCCAAGGCTTACTTTATATTCCATCATGGATCCAGAACATTGATCTTAGAAAATTCAATTAAAGTCAGTGGTTTTTGAATGCCTATTTTATCCCTGGCACTACCTCAGGCAGTGGTGAGATGACAAATGCTCTTGAGAAACTTACAGTCTAATTGAAGAGAAAGATTTATAAAATCTAGAGTGAAACAATAAATTATCTGAGAAATGTATATACAGAGATCACAGGAAATGTACCTTGTTCAGCCTGGGGTTCAGGGAAATTTTTCTGGAGAGAATGACAACTCATATGAGTCTTGAAGAATTAAGGGAAGTTAGCCAAGTGAAGAAGGGAGGAGGAGTACATTCCCAGGGAGAGGAAAACATAAGCAAACATGAATATCTGCTATGTCCTGTGAGTAGCTGGCTGGTTAAGATTGTTAGGGGGAAGTCATGAAAAAAGAGTCTGGATATGAAGTTAAGAGCCAGGAGAGTCAACAAATGTCTTTTACATCATGCAGCGATGCTTGTACTTTACCCTTTAGGTCGGGGGAGCCATTGAGGGGTGTAAGTGAAGATGTGATATAGAAAGATTTCCATTTTACATAGCTCAGTGTAAAAGGATTTGAGGATTAATTTTAGGAGGACAAAATTGGCCTCATAGTTCATTTAGGAGGCAGTAGCAACAGTCTAGATAAGAAATGAGGAAGATTAAACTAGAACAAGTAGTTCTGATTTTGGATAAGATAGAATAAGGACCCTCTACTCTCTCCCACTGAATGCAGCTATAAAATCTGGACAGAATATGTGGAACAGCTAATTAAGTCTCCGAAAAGTAAATAATGGCAAGTGTATTTAAGAAGACCAGAAATCTAAGTGTCAAGGAATTGGTTTGTAGTTTACCATATTTTCCCTCCATTATCTCCTTGCCTAAACTCAAATAACATGAAACCCAGAAGTGGGACCTCGATGCAGACAGAAAGAGCTCCAGAGAAGCACCCTAGTTCTTGCTAGAGAAATAAGAAAGGGAGCTCCTAATGCTTACTGAGAGTGCAGAAATCCCCTGCATTTTTTCTGACTCCTTTTCTCCATTCTCTTATACCCCAGGCTCCAGTCAATCTCATGGTAGTAGTGGAAGCAGTGCAGGAGCCAAAATTTGAGGGAGTGGAGGCTGAATAAAGTTCAAGTCCCAAGGGTTTGAAGTATATTAAAGAATTTAGGAATTGAATTAACAGAACATCAACCGGATCTCAGAGCGATTAGGGATCAGACAAAGATATATCTATAAACAGAGAGGATGAAGGAATTTGATGGAGTGCCACTGGTCTATATTATAATTGTGGTGGTCACATGAATATGCAGTTATTAAAATTAACAGAACTGCGTGGCAAAAATGTATGATTTATAAAATAATAAAACTGTAACAGTTAAAGTAGGCAACAAGAAATTTTTTAGGCAAAATTGTTAAGACTTTGTTATTTAATACCACAAAAGAAAGAGAGTAAGTGAGAAGAAGGATGAGTTTTCTGCATGCCTGACTTAGGTAATTAAGCAGAAGTGTTAACCTAAGAAGAAAGAGGAACAGGCTTTGTGGTGAGAATGATGAATTCAGTTTGGGATATATAGAGTTTGAGGTGTCCACTGGACATCAAGGAAAAGATTAAAAATTGTAAAAGGAGAGCACGACAAGTTGTAGCCTAAGAGGAGCAGTGAGCTGAGCCTTCTGGGGAATATCACTTTTTTTTAATAGGCAGCAAGATGCAGGAAGCCAAGTAAGTAGCTTCAGGCTCATACTGCCATTTACACATTCTCACATGTCCAGACTAGTTCTGCTCCCAGGTTTTTTGGAACGTCTGATATATTTGATTATGATACTCTCCTACGTAAAGACCTTCTGAAGCTTTCTGTCATTTACAGGATGAATTTGAAATATCTGAGCATGAGCCTAGACTATACCACCAAACTAGGAAGCCACAATGGACAAGTAAAACCATACTTTGTTTCGTATGCTTCATGTTGTTGTAATAAGATCAATCAACAGCAATTGCTCTAGCAACTTTATGCACTTGCTAACACTGTTTTTATCTATGTCTATATATATGTGTATGCATTTTTGTCCATCAGAAGGAAAGACACCTAAAGAGGTGTCAACCTAGTCCACTATAAGTGTCGAGGGTCACCAGCAAAATAAAAAAACAGGGTCTGATGGAAAGATGGTTTATTCATATAAAGAAGAGACAGAGGAGAGTGGATATGGGTCAAGCAGCTGAGTGCCTGCCTACCACATGGGAGGTCCTAGGTTCAGTTCCTTGTGCCTCCTGAAAAACAAAAACAAATAAGAAGCAAAACAAATGATAAAACCAACTCAGGGAAGCTGATGTGGCTCAGTGGTTGAGTGCTGGCTACCCACATACAAGGTCCGGGGTTCAATCCCCAGCCCCTGTTACATTAAAAAAAAAAAAGAGAGAAAGGAAACAGTCAGTTTCACTAGTGGATGTTGGTTCCCCATGGCCAGCAGTTCTCAGTTCATGGCCTACACAACCAGGGACCGATAAACCTCTAAGGTATGAGCTGAATGTCCTAAAACATACCAACCAGAACCAGACTATCTCCAGTGAATATTTACATATGCTCTGACTATAGAGGAAAGAATATACCAGCATTCTTCTTATTTACTGTGGGATTGTGTTTTATCAGACCAGGCTGGCATACCTGGTCCCCAGCACAAGATGTATTTTGTAAGCCCTAAGGAAAGGCAGTAGGTCATACTTGGACTGTCCCCAACCACAATTTTATTTGATACACATACACACATGCATGTGTATCTCTCTCTCTATGTCCCTTCCTTCCTGGAATATACAAAAAATCTTATCTATTGGCCCATGTTGGTTTCTTTTTCCTCTGATATCATGTATCATCTCTTCTTGTCTTGCAAGTTATTTGAAAGTATTAATAATCTAACTTTTATTATCAGTTTCTTTTTATGTGCTTACAAACTCTCTCTTCAAGTGGATTTTAAGATTCCTGAGGATAGAGATTGTTTATGTCTTAACTCTGACCATGCTTATTTCTGATCTGGCTTAAAATTCCTCACTGGCTCTCCAGTGCTTGAATGGTAAATTCCAAATACCTTTGCACAGCAGCCAAAGTCCTTATAGTCTGATCATAAACTACAATCCATTCTTAGAATCTCTTTTTCCAGAAAAAAAGAATTGGTCCTTTCGCTGGCTTCCACCTCACTTTAGTATCCTAGTATCTTATACTGAGTTTATATCTTTGTATAACTGTCTTCCCCGTCAGATTGTAGATGGTTTGATAGTAAGAAATTGCTTTAACTTATTATTGAAGCAGTAGAACCCTATTTCACTGTCAAGCAAAAAAAAAAAAAAAAATGATACAAAATAGTTTTAATTAAAGAAATGAATTGATTTATTCCAATGCTTAGCAGAATGTCTTAATTGCTGTCTTATTCAACAATTTCATGATTGAAGAAAGCATAAGATTTGATAGAAAAGTACCTAATCTTTCATGAAGATGTGGGTTGGCACACAATTTGGCCAATTTAACAACTAATCTTACTGAGTAGATTTGATTTCTTCCTAGGTTATTTTAAGAAAAGATTTTTGCATAAATATCACTGTTTCTAGGAAGTTCAGGAATCATGTATATTAATTCATTCTGTAGAATGCTGAAAGATGAGTCCTAGAAAAAGGGAAATGTATTAACCTCTTTAATAGGTTTACAACTTTCTTTTTAGCAGCAAATCTGTCTTTTCTAATAAAATCCTCCTCATAATCCCAGTTCTTGAAAAAGATAATAATGAAATTATTTGATGGAGGCCCAAGTGGGAAGGGAAGTTAAAAATGCCATCATTTTGCCCCTACTCTCTCTCTCTCGCTCTCTCTCGCTCTCTCTCGCTCTCTCTCGCTCTCTCTCGCTCTCTCTCGCTCTCTCTCTCTCACTCACACACACACACACACACACACACACACACTTGCATACATCCTGCTCTTCTCTGAGGTACCTCTGTTAAAATAAGAAGGAACACACATGAAAAAAATTTTCTTTTACATGACTGTAAATAAAATGCATAAAAAAGGAGCTGCAGGAAAGCACCTGATAAAATGAATGTTAAATTTGGATTCAGAACTTCTGGATTTTATTTTGGTCCTAGAATCTTATAGTTATGAGACTTTACAATTCACTAACTTTTTTAACTTTTTCATTTCCCAAATGGGGATAATGATGTCTACCTACACAATTACCATGAAATCTAAATGAGAAAGCAGATGTTAAAAGTACTTTATAAATTGCAGAAAGTATACAAATTTGAGATATTATTATTATTTGCATTGGGACTTGTATAATATGACTTCCAGTTATGTGATATGTATATTTATATATTTACATTGTTTTTACATTTATGCTTAGATTTAGTTATAATTTTGTTTTTCGAATGTTTGAGAACTATGATAAGAAATAATGAAAGTTGTAACTTTTGGCTACCAATTTCTACATCTCTTAATGTCTATGCTCTTTTAATTCAAGGATAAAAAAGGGAAGAGTTACATGGTAAATCAAGGTTTCATAATCTCCATTTTCCTGAACGAGTAAATGATTCTATTATTGTATTAGAAATATTCTAATCCACAAGATTAGAAGGATGAAATACTTCCATCTGAGTGCTATGATATCTATGCCCTGCTGAGTAACAACCACAATTTTTATGCTGGATGTAGGCTGCTTTAAAACTGTATGTCTTGAAATGTTCATGTCTTCAAGGATAAATGCTTATACTCTTAAAAATTTATCTTCATTGATCTACCACTACAGACTTGACACAGAAATGAAGTGTTGTGTATGTGGTCCTTTGTTTACTTTGAAGACATAAAAATGAAAAGAGGAAAAAAGTGAAGGTCATGGGAAAGTACAGTTACTAAGAGTTAAAACAAAATAATACCACCAAACAAAATGAAAATCCAAATTGGTTGCCTTATAAATGAAAAGAAATGTAGTAAAGAAGAGAAAGTCTGAAGTACATCTTTGATTTACCATGCCATGGTGATAATGAAGCCCTGAGACAATAATTTTTTCAATTTTTAAGATGGATATGGAATTAAAAAACACTTTCAAGGAGAACACCAGGCAATGGACTCAACAGTCTCCTTACTGATCAATGTACTGCTTCTTTATCCAGAAGGACCCTCATAACCACCTCCTACCTTCTCTGAATGTTGTAAGGTCCATATGGAGAAATACTCAAAAACAGTAACCCAGTAAAAAATGAGGACCACTTTATTAATAGCATTGCTAGAGAAGAATACTCCAATATAGTGCTTTCTTACAAATCAGATCAGAGTTCTAGGTCCTTTTCCCTAAGTGGAAACTGTCGCTGCACCCTGAAATTATATCTTCAGTATGCTACCTGTTACAGGAAACTAAAAAACAAGTATACATATATGAGTATCTGGAGGGATGGGTTTGAGGAGAGGGGGTAGAGAAGAAAAAGAAAAAAATGTAATTAATATTTTTAACTATTAGATGATGGGCATGTTTCTAAGAGTTTGATAGAAACTGTCTCATTTAATTATAACAACCATTGAGGTAGGTTCCATTACTCTGTATTTTATAGATAATAAAATTGAGCTTCAAAGAGATTGTGTATTCTGTTGAAAATCACATAACTGAGAAATTTAAGATCACAGAATGAGTATTCTTTTCTTTATTAAAGTTGTGGATTTATAGAACAATCACATGTAAAATACAGAATTCCCATAAACCACCCCACCACCAACACTTGCAATGGTGTGGAATGTTTGTTACAATTGACGATAGCACATTTTTATAATAGTACTAAAAATAAAGTCTGTGATGTAATTTAGGGTTCACTGTTTGTGTAGTGTAGTCATATGGATTTAAAAAAATGTATTCTGTTCCCATATATACAATGTAACATTTCCCCTTTTAGTCCCATTCAGATATATATTTCAGTGCTGTTGATTGCATTCACACATCATCACTATCCATTACCAAAATATATCCATCATTCCAAATAGAAACCCTGTACATTTTAAGCCTTAACTTCCCATTCCCTATCCTCACCCTGTCTCCTGGCAACCCATATTCTGGTTTCTGCCTCTATGAGTTTGCTTAATTTAATAGTTTCAAATCAGTGAGATCATGATATTTTTTCTTTTGTGCATGACTTATTTAACTCAAAGTGATGTCTTCAAGGTTCCTCTATGTTGTCGCGTGTATCAGGACTTCATTCCTTTTTTATAGCTGTAGAATACTCCATTGTATGTGTATACAACATTTTATTATCCATTCACTTGTGGATGGACATTTGGATTGCTTCCATCTTTTGGCAATTTTAAATAAACACCTCTCTGAACATCGGTAGGCAAATATCTGTTTGAGTGCCTGCTTTCAATTCTTGGGGTATATACCTAGTAGTGGGATTTCCGGGTCATATGGTATTTATATACTTAACTACTTAACTTTCTGAGGAATGACCAAACCATCTTCCACAATGGCTATTCCATTTTACATTGTCACCAGCAATGAATGAGTATTCCTAGGTCTCTGCATCCTCTCCAACACTTGCTATTTTCTGTTTTTTTTTTTTTTTTTTTTAATAGCAGCTATTCTAATAGGTGTGAAATGGTACCTCATTGTGGTTTTGATTTGCATTTCCCTGATGGCTAATGATGTTGAACATCTTTTCATGTGTTTTTTGACCATTTGTAGATCTTCTTTGGAGATATGTCTATTCAAGAGTTTTGTTCATTTTTAAATTGGGTTGTTTTTCTTTTTGTTGCTAAGTTGAAGCCTTTCTTTATATATTCTGGTTATTAAACCTTTATTGGATATATGTCTTCCAAATGTTTTTTCCAATTTTGTAGGTTGTCATTTTACTTTCATGATAAAGTCCTTTGAGGTGAAAAAGTGTTTAATTTAGGTGAGGTCCCATCTATCTATTTTTCCTTTTGTTGTTTTTGCTTTGGGTATAAAGTCTAAGAAAGAATTGCCAAACACAAGGTCTGGAAAATGCTTCCCTATGTTTTCTTCTAGGTGTTTGGTAGTTCTAGCTCTTCTATTTAGGTCTTTGATCCATTTTGAGTTCATTTTTGTATATGGTTTGAGGTGAGATTAGGTACTACTTTTATTTTTTATTTTTTTTGCAAATGGAAATCCAGTTTTCCAGCACCATTTGTTGAAGAGGCTGTTTTATCCCAATTGCATAATCCTTTCCCCTTGTCAAAATTCAGTTGTTCATAAATGTGAGGGTTGACTTCTGAGCTCTAAATTTGATTTCTTTGGTGTATATCTGAAAACAGCCAGTACCATGCTGTTTTGATTGCTGTGCCTTTGTAATAAGTTTTAACATTGGGAAATGTGAGTCCTCCAACTTCATTCTTCTTTTTTAAGATAGCATTAGCTATTTGTGGCTATTATGATACCCTGAACAATAATTTTTCCATATAAATTTTTTGACTGGCTTTTCTATTTCTGCAAAGAAGGTGGATTTGGGATTAGGGTTGCATTGAATCTGTAAATTGCTTTAGGTAGGATTGATATCTTGATGATATTTATTATTCATGAAGAAAGTATGTCTTTCCATTTATTTAGGTCTTCTTTGATTTCTTTTAGCAATGTGTTGTAGTTTTCTGTGTACAAATTCTTTATATCCTTAATTATATTTATTTAGTTGCTATTATAAATGGAATTTTAAAAAAATATATTCTTCTCTCAATTGTTCATTGCTTTTGTATTAAAAAACCCTTCTGACTTGGGAGTGTTGATCTTGTACCCCATCATTTTACTGAATTCATTTATGAGCTCTATGAGCATTGTTGTGGAATTTTCAAGATTTTATGTATATAGGGTCATATCATCTACAAATAGGGAAAGTTTTATTTCTTGATTTCCATTTTGGATGCCTTGTATTTATTTTTCTTGGGTAATTGCTCTTGTAAGAACTTCCACTACAATGTTGAATAACAGTGGTGACAATTGTCATCTTTGCCTTGTTTCTGATTTTAGAGGGAAAGCTTTCAGTCTTTTACCGTTGTGTAGGATGTTAGCTGTGAGTGTTATATATATGTCCTTTCTCATTTTGAGGAAGATTCCTTATATTCCTAGTGTTTTTATCAAGAAGGGCTCTGGATTTTGTCATATGCCTTTCTGTATCAATTGAGATGATCGTGTGTTGTTTTTTTATCTTCATTGTGTTAATGTGGTGTATTGCATTAATTTTCTTATGTTGAACCAACCTTGAATATCAGGGATAAATCCCACTTGATCATGGTATATAATTTCTTTAATGTGCTATTGGATTTTGTTTGTTAGAATTTTGTAGAGGATTTTTGCGTCTATATCCATAAGAGACATTGATCTACAAGTTTTTCCCCCTGTGGAATGTTTTTTTAAACAAATCAATTTTATAGATGCATACTAATAAAGCATAAATCTATCCAAAGTATACAATCAATGGTATTGGGTGTAATCACATATTTGTGCATTCATCACTTCATTCTTAGAGCACTTTTATTATTCCAATAAAAATAGTAATAAATAAAAACAAACAAAACTCATTACCTTTCAATCACTCTATGCTTCCCCTGCCATTCATATCTGCTATTCTTTTTCCTTCTCTTTAGTATATTTGTATTTATATTTTGTAAAAACTGTCTTTTGTATGCAATATCACCCAAATTCGTGTTTTACATGAAGTTTTATTATCTTATACAGTCCTATGTTACAGATTTTAGCTTTCTTTCTAGTAATATACATGGCCTTAGAATTTCCCTTTCAACCACTGTCATACATACTGTCATACAATAGCACTGCTTATTACAAACACCGTGATATACTTTAACCATTTCTATACCTTTCCAAAGATTTACAAACAACCTTTTTACCAGTTCTGCACAGATTAACCCTCAGCTTTCCAATTTCTACCCTTCTATTTTCTGGTGACCTATATACTAATTATTAACTCCATGAGTTTACACAATATGTTTAGTTCATAATAGCTCAGTCATACAGTATTTGTCCTTTTGTCTGGCTTGCTTCTTCACTCAACATAATGTCCTCCAGGTTCATCCATGTTGTCATATGCTTCACAACTTCATTTCTTCTTACCGCTGCATAATATTCCATCCTGTATATACACCACAATATGTTTATCCATTCATCAGTTGATGGACACCTGGGTTTCCAACTTTTAGCAATTGTGAATAACGCCACAATGAACATCGGTGTGCAGATGTCTGTTCGTGTCCCTGTCTCAGTTCATCTGGATATGTATCTAGTAATGGTATTGCCAGGTCACATGGCAAGTTTATATTCAGCTTCGTCAGGAACTGCCAAACAGTCCACCACAATGGCTGTACCATTCTACATTCCCACACACAGTGAATAAGTATTTCTGTCTCTCCACATCCTCCCCGATATTTACAGTTTTCTGGCTTTTTAATAGCAACCAGTCTAATAGGTGTGAAATGATATCTTATTGTAGTTTTGATTTGCATATCCCTAATCACTAGAGATATTGAACATTTTTTCATATTTATCTTCACTATTTGTATTTCTTCTTTGGACAATTGTCTTTTCAAGTTTTTGCCCATTTTTAACTGGGTAGTTTGTCTTTTTATTGTTGAGTTGTATGATCTCATTGTATATCATAGATATTAAACCCTTATCAGATATGTGATTGCCAAATATTTTCTCCCATTGAGTTGGCTGCCTTTTCACCCTTTTGACAAACTCCTTTGAGGTACTAAAGTGTTGAATTTTGAGGACGTCCCATTTATCGATTTTTTATTTTGTTGCTTGTGCTTTGCGTGTAAGGTTTAAGAAACTACTGCTTGCCACAAGATCTTGAAGATGTTTTCCTACACTTTCTTCTAGGAATTTTATGGTTATAAGTTTTATACTGAGGTCCTTGATCCATTTTGACTTAATTTTTTTATAAAGTGTGAGATAGGGGTCCCCATTCTTTCTTTTGGATATGGATATCCAGTTCTCCCAGCACCATTTGTTGAATAGACTGTTCTGGCCTAGCTGCGAGGGCTTGACCGCCTTGTCAAAAATGACTTGATTGCAGATGTGAGGGTCTGAGTTCTTGATTAGGTTCCACTGGTCAATGTATCTGTCTTTATGCCAGTACCATGCTGTTTTTACCCCTGTAGCTAAGTAATATGTTTTAAATTCAGGAAATGAGAGTCCTCCAACTTCGATCTTTTTAAAGGTATTTTTGGCTATTCGGGGCCCCTTACCCTTCTAAATAAAGGTGATAATTGATAATTGGTTTTTCCACTTCTGTGAGAAAGGCTGTTGGGATTTTTATTGGGATTGCGTTGAATCTAAATCAGTTCGGGTAGACTTGATTGACATCTTAACAATATTTAGTCTTCCAATCTATGAACACGGAATGTCCGTCCATTTATTTAAGTCTTCTTCAGTTTCTTTTGGCAGTGTTCTGTAGTTTTCTGAATACAGGTCACTTATGTCCTTGGTTAAGTTTATTCCTAAATAATTGATTGGTTTAGTTGCTATTATAAATGGAATATTTTTTCTATTTTCTTCCTCAGATTGCACATCAGTAGTATATAGAAATGCTATTGATTTTTGCATGTTAATCTTGTATCCTACCACTTTGCTGAACTTTTCTATTAGTTCTAGTGGCTTTGTTGTGAAATTTTCAGGAGATTCTAGATATAGGATCATAGCATCAGTGAATAAAGTTTTAATTCTTCCTTTCCTATTTGGGTGCCTTTTATTTCTTTAGCCTAATTCCTTTAGTTAGAAGCTCTAGCACAATATTGAATAACAGTGGTGACAGTGGGCATCCTTATCTTGTTCCTGATCTCAGTGGGAAAGCTTTGTCTTTCACCATTGAGTACTGTGCTAGCTGTAGGTTTTTCATATATGCACTTTACCATATTGAGAAAGCTTCCGTCTATTCCTATCTTTTGGAGTGTTTTTATCAAGAAAGGGTGCTGTATTTTGTAAAATGCCTTTTCTGCATCTATTGAGAGAATCATGTGATATTTTCTTCATCAATTTTTCAATGTGGTTTATTACACTAATTGATTTTCTTGTGTTGAACAACCCTTTCATACCTGGGATAAAGCCCACTTGATTGTGGTGTATAATTCTTTTAATCTGCTTTTGGATTCTGTTTGCAAGTATTTTGTTAAGGATTCATTCGAGATATTGGTCTGTAATGTCCTTTTTTCATGGTGTCTTTATCTGGTTTTGGTATGAGAAATCTGTTGGCTTCATAGAATTCAGTTTGGTAGCATTCTTTCCTGTTCAATTTTTTTGTAAAATCTTGAGTAATATTGGTATTAGATCATCTTTGAATGATTGCTAAAATTTACCTGTGAAGCCATCTTGTCAGAGGCTTTTTATCTTGGGAGGTTTTTGATGACTGTTTCAATCTCTTCACTTGTGATTGGTTTGTTGAGGTCCTCTATTTCTTCTAGGATCAGTGTAGGTGATTTGCATGTTTCTAGGAATTTGTCCATCTCCTCTAATTGTCTAGTGTTTTTGGCATACAATTGTTCATAGTATCCTCTTATGGTATCTCTTATTTCTGCAGGGTCTGTAGTAATGTACACCACCCCCCCTGCCAATTTCTGATTTTACTTATTTGTATCTTCTCTTTATTTCTTTTTCTTTTCCAATGTCAGTCTAGCTAAGGATTTGTCGATTTTGTTGATCTTCTCAAAGAACCAACTTTTGTTTTTGTTGATTCTATTTTTGTTGTTCTCAGTTTCATTTATTTCTGCTCTGATCTTTACTATTTCTCTTCTTCAGCTTGGTTTGGAATTAGTCTCCTGTTCTTTTTCTAGTTCCTCCAGGCATGTGGTTAGATCTTCAATTTTAGCTTTTTCTTCCTTTTTAATGTAAGCATTGAGGACTATAAATTTCCCTCTCAGCACTGCTTTTGCAGTGTCCAATAGGTTTTGACATGTTGTGTTCTCATTTTCATTCATCTCAAGATATTGCTGAATTCTCTTGCAATTTCTTCTTTGACCCAATGATTATTTAATAATAAATTGTTTAACCTACATATATTTATGAATTTTGCCTTTTTCTATCCATTATTGATTACCATCTTCATTCCATTATGATCAGAGACAGTGTTTTGTATGATTTCAATCTTTTAAAATTTATTGAGACTTATCTTATCTGGTCTATCTTGAAGAAGGATCCATGAGCACTTGAAAAGAAAGTATATCCTGCTCTTTTGGGGTGCAATGCTCAATAGATGTCTGTTAGGTCTAGTTCGTATTATTATTATTATTCTAGTTCATATTATTCAAATTCTTTGTTTCTTTATCCTCTGTCCAGATGTTCTATCCAATACTGAGAGTGGTGTATTGAAGTCTCCAACTATTATTGTAGAGACATCTATTTCTCCCTTCAGTTTTGCCAGTGTGTGCCTCGTATCTTGGGCACTCAGGTTAGGTGCATAAATATTTAGTATAGTTATTTATTCTTGGTGAATTGCCCCTTTTATTAATATATAATGATCTTCTTCATCCCTTATAACAGTTTTGCATTTGAAAAATATTTTGTCCAATATCAGTTTTGCTACTCCAGCTCTTTTTTGTTTACTATTTGCATGGAATACCTTTTTCTAACCTTTCATTTTTAACCTAGTTGTGTCCTTACATCTGAGGTGGGTCTTTTGTAGGCAACATATAGATGACTCCTATTTTTTTTAATCCATTCTATCAGTTTATGTCTTTTGATTGGCAAGTTAATCCATTAACATTCAATGTTATTACTGTAAAGCCATTACTTACTTCATCCATTTTGTCCTTCGGTTCTCTGCTGTCATATCGTTCTACTGTCTGTTTTCTTACTCTTTAGTTTACCCTTCCTAATAATCTTCATTTCTAAACTCTTCTATATCTCTTACCCTTATTTTTTTCCCTTCAGGCTGCCAGCACTCCCTTTAGTATCTCTTGTAATTCTGTTTCTTTTGGTAATATATTCTATCAGTTTTTGTTTGTCTGTGAAAATTTTGAACTCTCAGTTTTGAAGGATAGTTTTGCCAGAATTCTTGGCTATTAGTTTTTCCCTTTCATTGCCTTAAATACATACCACTTTCTTCTTGCCTCTGTAGTTTCTAATGAAAGGTCAGCACTTAACCTTATCGAGTTTCCCTTGTATGTGATGCTTTGCTTTCTCTTGCTGCTTTCAGAATCTTCTCTTTATCTCTGATATTTGTCGTTCTGAATAGTAGGTGTCTTGGGGTAGGTCAGTTTGGATTTATTCTGTTTGGGGTGCGTTGTCCTTTTTGGATATTTATATTTATCTTTCTTAAGGGTTGTGAAGTTTTCAATCATTATTTCCTCAAATATTCTTTCTGGCCCCTTTTCCATTCTCTTCTTCTTCTAGGACACTGATAACGCGAATGTGTGTTTCGCATTGTCGTTCAATTCCCTGAGACTGTTCCATTTTTTCAGTTCTCTTCTCTTTCTGTTTTCTTGTCTTTTCTAGTTCAGATGTTCTGTCTTCAAAATAACGAATTCTGTCTTTGACTAATTCAAATCTGCTCTTATGTGCTTCTAATGTATTTTAAATCTCATCCATCATGTCTTTCATTCCCATAAGGTTTTTTACTTTCCTTTGCAGGCTTTCAAATTGTTCTTTATGCTCACCCAGTGTCTTCTTAATATCCTTTATTTCTTTAGTCCTATTTTCCTTAAATTCTTTGAAGTCATTTGGGGGAGTTGTGTGATTATCATTGATTAATTGTCTCAAATTTTGTATCTCTTCAGAATATTTTGTTAGTTTCTTTGGCTGGGCCATCTCTTCCTGTTCCCTAGTATGGTGTGTAATTTTTTGCTGATGTCTAGGTATTTGAATTGATGAATTTACTCTGATGGCCAATTTGCCTCTCTTTCCTGTATTTTTTTCCACAGCTCTTCTTTAATATCAGTTCAACTTATGCTAAGTCTTTAAAATTGCCTGGCTTAAGTTATCAAAATTGGGCCATGGACTCACTAGGGGGATGCAGATTTTCTCCCAGTGTAAGGATACAGAGAATGGAGAATAGTTTTTGTCTATGCAATTTCCACATCAGCTAGCAGATGGCACTTGCAGCACACCTTTCCACAGAGGCGTTTCAGTCTTGGCTTTCCTTGTTACTGTGTTGAATCTCTAGATTAAAGATTCAAAGCAGGCTCTGCTGGCTGAATTCGCTGAGGAAAAACCCTCTGACTCCCCCGCTTCCCTTGAAATAGGTGAACAGAGAGTAGGATGTCTGTTCCCCTCTCAGCTGGCGTAGTGAGCCAGGATTTTGACCCCAGCTTTATAACTTGGCGGGGGAGGGTGGGGAGGAATGCCCTTCTCAGCCACTGTGGGGGCTTGGTAACTCATGTTTGTTGTTTCAGCTTCTTCATCTCTCTGTCCCTAATCCTCCTTAGGGCTGTGTAGCACTGTCCTAGTCTGCCATCCCCCAAAGCATATCCCTTGGTCAGCTTTTGGCTCTTTCTCTGTTGTTTTGTGAGAGCATCAAGTCTGCCTGTTAGTCAGAAGCCATCTTCCCACAATCCCCACCCGTGGTATCTTTATCTGGCTTTAGTATGAAGGTGGTGACCTTGTAGAATGAATTAAGGAGTAGTCCCTCTTCAATTTTTGGAAGAGTTTGAGCAGAATTGGAGTTAACTCTTCTTGGAATGTTTAGTAGAATTCCCCTCTGAAACCATCTGGTCCAGAGCTTTTCTTTTTTGGAGGTTTTTGATCATTTATTTAGTGTCTTTGCTAATAATTGGTTTTTTAAGAACTTCTATTTTTTCTTCAATCAGTGTAGCTAGTTTTGTGTTTCTAAGAATTGGTCCATTTAATCTCAGTTATCTAATTTATTGGCATACACTTAATAGTATCCTCTAATATTTTTATTTCATCAGAGTTGGTAGTAATGTCCCTGTTCTCATTGCTGATTTTATTTATTTATATCCTCTCTTTTTCTTTGTCAATATAGATAAATTTTGCCAATTTTATTGATCTTGTCAAAGAAACAACTTTTGAATATGGTTGTATTCTCTATTGTTTTTTAATTTTCTATTTCATATAACTTAGTTCTAATCTTTATTTCCTACCTTCTTTGGTTTTTGTTTTCTCTTATTTTTCCAGTTCTACTAGTTTTGAGGTTAGGTCTCTGATTTGACATCTTTCTTTTTTTTCCCTTCCAGAAATGCAGGGTTGCTTTATTTTCTTTTTCTAACTTTACTTCAACTTCAAAAGATAAAATAATGGACAAAAGGCAGCTCAACAAACTATGGAAGCATTACTTTAAAAATCCTTTTTCAGGCACATTTATCTTATGTAATCCTAAAAACAAACTCAATTGTTTTTCCAGTGTTCTGAAAAATGAATAAATGTGTACAGGTTGGTGAAATTACATTACCAAGTTTCCTTGTTAATGAAGAAAATGAAAAAAAAAATTGCTTGATCATATACATACCTCATAAAACTAAATCCCATATTCTTTTTTTGACCCTTAGCATTGATATAGTACCATCTTTGCCTTTGCTATAAAAATATTGCAATATTACTGTGTACTATACTCTATAAATTGTGTTTCTATCATATGTTACCATATTCTTAACACTTTGCAGTAGAGGAACATTCTTGTATTTGTATTATTAACCGCAATCCTCATCTACCATTGAAATCACTATATAATATAGTCCCTACATTATCCTCTAGCTTTCTATTAATATTAACATCCCTAGACTACCCCACAATCACATTTATAAATCAGCCGTGTTAGTTATACTCATTTTATATTACCACCAATTCTATCCATTTCCACAAATTTAAATATTTAAATATTTGACATACATGCAGCATAAGCTCTGCCATTTCAATGCATATTCTGTCTCCTACTAACCTTTACTCTATAGTTTAACTCCATGAGTTTACTTATCATGTTTAGTTCGTGTCAGTGAGAACTTACAATATTTTTCCTTTTGTTTCTGGATTATTTCACTCAATGAAATATCCTCAAGTTTCATCCATGTTGTCATACACATCACAAGCTCATTTCTTCATGCAGCTAAATAGTATTCCATCATATGTATATACCATATTTTGTTCATCCATTTATCGACTGACAGACACTTAGGTTGTTTCCATCTTTTAGCAATTGTGAATAATGCTAATAATAATAATGCTAAATAATAATTGTGAACATCATTTCAAATATCTGTTCATGTCCTTGCTTTAAGTTCTTCTGAATATATTCCTAGTAGTGGGATTGCCTGATAATACAGAGTTCTATATTTAGCTTCCTGAGGACCCACCACACTGTTTTCCACAGACACTGCACCATTTTACATTTCCACCAACAGTGAAGGAGTGTTCTCATTTTTCTGCATCCTCTTCAGCACTTGTAGTTTTCTGCTTTTTAAAAAGTGACCATTGTGTAAGGCATGAAGTAATATTTCATTGTAGTTATGATCTACATTTTGTTAATAGCTAATGATGTTGAGCATCTTTTTATGTGTTTTTTGGCCATTTGTACTTCCTTTTTGGAAAAATGTCTATTCAAGTTTTTGGCCATTCTTTTAATTGGGTTGCTTGTCTTTTTGTCCTTGAGTTGTATGATCTCTTTATATAACATGGAATTCAAAACCTTATCAGATATATGGTTTCCGAAAAATTTCCCCCTTGAGTAGGCTGCCTTTCCTCTTCTTAAGAAAGACATTTAATCACAAAAATGTTTAATTCTAAGGAGGTCCCATTTATCTATTTTTTCCTTCATTGTTCATGTTTTGGGTGTAAGGTATAAGAAACCACCACATACCTACCACAATATCTTGAAGATGTTTCCCTTCATTTTCTTCTAGAAGTTTTATGGTTCTAGATTTTATATTTAGGTCCTTGATCCATTTTTCAAAAAGATTTATTTATTTATTCCCCATCCCCCCATTGTTTTGCACTCGCTGTCTGCTCTCTGTGTTCTTCTGTGTCTGCTTGTCTTCTCTTTAGGAGGCAGCAGGAACTGATCCTGGGACCTTCCAGAGTGGGAGAGAGGCGCTCAATCTCTTGTGCCACCTCAGCTCCCTGGTCTGCTGCGTCTCTTATTGTCTCTCCTCTGTGTCTCTTTTTGTTGCGTCATCTTGCTGTGTCAGCTCTCCGCATGGGCCAGCACTCCTGCATGGGCTGGTATTCCATGTGAGCCAGCTCTCCACGTGCAGCTCACAGCACGGGCCAACTTGTCTTTCACGAGGAGGCCCCAGGAATCGAACCCTGTACCTCCTATGTGGTAGACGGGAACTCAATCACTTGAGCCACATCCGTTTCCCCCTTGATCCATTTTTAATTAGTTTTTGTATAGGATGTGAGATAAGTATCCTCTTTCTTTCTTTTAGCTGTGGATATTCAGTTCTCTCAGCCTCATTTGTTGAATACACTGTTCTGACCCAGATGGGTGAGTTTGTCATCCTTGTCAGTAATCACTTGACCATAGATATGAGGGTCAATTTCTGAACTCTCAATTTGATTCCATTGGTCAATATGTCTAACTTTATGCCAGCTCCATGCTGTTTTTACCGCTACAACTAAGTCATATTCTTTAAAGCTAGGAAGTTAGAGTCTTCAAAATTCATTCTTTTAAAAGATATTTTTGTCTATTGAGGGGTCGTTAGTTTTACAGATAAATTTGATAATTGGCTTTTCCAATTCTGCAAAAATGGCTATTAGATTTTTTATTGGGATTACACTGAATCTGTAAATAGTTTAGGTAGAAGTGATATCTTAATATTTAGTCTTCCTATCCATGAACATGGAATGTACTTCTATTTATTTATGTCTTCTTTGGTTTCTTTTAGTAATGTTTTATAGTTTTCTGAATACGGGATGTTTATGTCCTTGGTTAAGTTTATTCCTAAATATTTGATTCTCTTACACATGGAATTTTTTTCTGACTTCCTCCTCAGATTGCTCATTAGTAGTGTAAAGAATCACTACTGAATTTGCAAACTGATCTTGAATCCCACCATTTTGATGAACTTGTTTATTAACTCTAGTAGCTTTGTTGTGGGTTTTGGGGGAATTTTTAGGTATAGGATCATACCATCAGTGAATAGGGAAAGAATATACCTCCTGCTGTTTTGAGGTGTAATGTACTATAAATGTCTGTTAAGTCTTGTTCATTTATCATATCATTCAAGCTGTCTGTTTCCTTATTTATCCTCTCTCCAGATGTTCTAGCCAATGCTTAGAGTGGTTTATTGAATTCTCCAACTATTATTGTAGCAAAGTCTATTTCTCCCTTCAGTTTGCCAGTGTGTGCCTCATGTATTTTGGGGCACCCAGGTTAGGTGCATAAATATTTATTATGGCTATTTCTTCTTCATGAATTGTCTCTTTTCTTAATATATAGTGACCTTTATATCAAATAAAAGTTTTGCATTTAAATTCTATTTTGTCTGATATTAGTATTGTTACTCCAGATCTTTTTTGATTACTATTTGCATGGAATATCTTTATCCAACTTTCACGTTCAGCCTGATTGTGTTCTTGCAACTAAAATGGGTGTGTTGTAGACAGCATATTAATGACTCATTTTTTTAAATCCATTTTGTCAGTCTCTGCTTTTTGATTGGTGAGTTCAATCCATTAACATTCAATATTATTAGTGTAAAGGCATTACTTACTTTGTCCATTTTATTCCTTGGCTTTCCATTGTCATATCTTAATATTGTCTGTCTTTTAACCCTTTCAATTACCCTTACTCATATTCTTCATTTCTACACTTTTCTCCAAGTCTCTCACCCTTGTCTTTTCCTTTCAGGGTTCAGAACACCCTTTAGTATGTCTTGTAAATGCAGTCTCTTGGTGAAAAACTTTCTTAAATTTTATTGTCTGTGAAGACTTTAAAGTCACCCTCATTTTGGAAGAACAGTTTTGCCAGACAAAGTATTCTGGACTGGCATTTTTTTTTTGCTCTTTCAGTACCTTAAATATATCATACCACTGCCTTCTTGCCTACATGGTTTCTGATGAGAGATTGGCACTTGGTCTTATTGAGGTTCCCTTTTAAGTGATACATTGCTTTTCTCTTACTGCTTTCAGAATCCCCTCTTTATCTCTGGCATTTCACATTCTTAATAGGAGGTATCTCTGAGTAGGTCTTTTCAGATTTATTCTGTTTGTGGTGTATTATCCTTTTTGAATATTTATATTCATGTCTTTCATAAGTGTTGGGAAATTTTCAGTTATTATTTCTCTAAATATTCTGTCTGTCCCTTTTCCATTTTCTTCTCCTTCAGGACACCTGTAACTTGTATATTTGTGCATTTCATACTGTCATTCAGTTCCCTGAGACCCTGTTTAATTTTTTCTATTCTTATCTCTTTCTGTTCTTCTGTCTTTTCAAGTTTGGGTCCTATGTCTTCTAACTCACTAATTCTGTCCTCTACCAATTCAAACCTGTTAAATACCTCCAATGTATTTTTAATCTCTTCCATTATGTCTTTCATCCCCATAATCTCTGTTACTTTTCTTTGCAGGCTTTCAAATTGTTATTTTTCCCCACCCAGTGTCTTCTTAATATCCTTTATCTCTTTAATCATATTTTCCTTCAAGCCCTTGGATTGATTTAGGAGATTTGTGTGAGCATCATTGATTAGTTGTCTTAAATCTAGTGTCTCATCAGGATTCTTGGTTTGTTCCTTTGGCTAAGCTATATCTCTGTGTTTCATAGTATGGTTTGTAAGTTTTGCTGGTATCTAGGCATCTGATTATGTTGTTGATTATATTCTGTTGGTCTATTTCTCTCTCTTGCCTATTGGTTTTGTTTCACATCTCTTCTTTGATTTTTGGTTCAATTTTAACTAAAACATTAAGATTCTCATGTTTAAGTTATCAAAATAGGGCCAGGAACCCACTAATGGTGTACAGACCAGATCAATGGGATCTTGGAAAGGAATGAGAGACAAGCCTTATCTTCTTTCACTTTCCCAGCTAGCCAGCAGATGGTGCTCCTTGGCAAACCTTTCCAAGGTAATGGATCTTTCAGTTTCCACAGATTGGATTTTCTGAGCCAGTGATTTAAAGCCAGGCTATGCTGTTTAAACTAGCTGAAGAGAAACCACACTCAGCCCTCTGCTGCACCCTCCCTCTTCCCAAGAAGGAACATGTCCTTCCACCTTTCTGTTGGCTGCTGAGCTGCAGGTTTTACCAAGGCTGTTTGCTTCAATGGTTGGGGAGGGTGTGGAGTTCACAGCCATGGGGGCCAGTAGCTCACAGTTTTCCTTTTGGTGTCATTGTCTCTGTGCCCAGTCCTTCCTGGTTGTTGCATGTAGTTGCAAATTCCTGGTTGCAAATACCAAAGTGGGTCCCTTGCCCTTTCTTCCCTATTTTGTAAGAGAGCTGCACCCTGCTTGACCTATTCTGATGCCGTCTTCCCAGGACTCTCTTTCTTAGTGTATGCATTTAGAGCTATACATTTCCTTCTCAGCACTGCCTTCAGTGCATCCTATAAGTTTTGTTATGTTGTATTTTCATTTTCATTTGCCTCAAGATATTTTCCAATTTCATTTCTGATATCCTCTTTTACCCATTGGTTGTTTATGAGTCCATTCTTGAATTTTCATATGCCTGTGAATTTTCCTTTTCTCCCTTTGTTATTGTTTTCTAGCTTCATTCTATAGTAGTCAGAGAATATACATTGCATAATTTCAGTATTTTTAAATTTATTGAGACTTGTTCTTTGACCCAACATATGGTCTATCCTGGAGAAGGTTCCACCTACATTTGAGAAGAATTTGTATTTTTTTTTTGTTTGTTTGGTGAAGTATTCTATATGTATCTGTTGGGTTTAGTTGGTTTAGAGTATCATTCATATCTTGTATATCCTTATTGTTCTTCTTACTAAATGTTCTATCCATTATTCAGAGTGGTATGCTAAAGTCTCCTAATATTATTGTAGAACCATCAATTTCTCCCTTCAATTCTGTTAGTATTTGTTTGATATATTTTGGGGCTTTGTTGTTAGTTGCATATATATTTATCATCACTATACTATCTTCTTGTCCCCTGTATCAATATATAATTATCGTCTTTGTCCCTTGTGGCAGTTTTTGACTTAAATTTTATCTGGTATTAGTATAGCTACCCCAGCTCTCTTTTGAATACTCCTTATATGTTATATTGTTTTACATCTTTTGAATTTAAGTTGATTCTCTTGCAAACAGCATATTGTTGGGTCATGCTTTTTTTAAAATTTTTTTTGTTCATTCTGCCAATTTCTGCCTTTTGGCTAGAAAGGCAAAGATTGCCTTTGACTTTTGACTGTTTAATCCATTTACATTAAAGCCACTACTGAAAAATGCAGGACTTTCCTTTGTCATTTTGCTATTTAGCCTTTATGAGTCTTACACCTTTTTGTCCCTCATTTCCATTAATGCCTACTTTTACACTTATTTGATTTTTGTGTTGTGTTTTATTGATCACCTTCTCATTTCTATCTAGAAATATTTTTTATCTTTTTTCCTTGCAGTTACAACAGAACCAGTATTCTTAACCACTGTATTCAATTGCTTGTGTAAGAAGAGTAGATGAAGATATAGATCATATTTTTAATATTTATTGACAATGAAGCTATTATTTATTTATCCAATAAATGTCTTGAACTCTGATAAATCATTTCATATTCCCTCCTCTTCGATTGAATTCAGCAAAGGGTTATATAGGGAAATAATCTGGAGGTGTATGTTTTCTGAGATTTGACTCTAGCTAGTCATGTGACTTTGGGAAATATATTAAAACTTTTTGAGTCTCAGCTTGCTTAACTATACAAAGTGCTGTTTAAAGAGGTAAATTCTGCTTTATCTACGTTTACTCCTAAACACCCAAAGTCTGGCCCTAAACTTTCCCCAATTACTACTATACCTATCACCATTGGCACTACTACACCAAAATTGCTATTTCAATTTCCTAACTGCGTTTAGCTATTCTTTCCTTTTTAACTTTGCTCAGATCATGTACCCAACTACTTGCTGGTTATCTCCATATATCTTTCAGGCATTTCAACTTATCATCTTTCATCTCCAACGCTGCCTCCTTTCCTTTATTGCCCATTCTTTCCAGTTGCTCAATCCAGAAATCTGAGAGACTTTCTAGATTCTTTCCATTCACAGCCTCACACACTCACTAAGCTTTGTGGATTCCATCTCATTTATCACTCATTGTTAGTCCCTTCCTTTTATCTTCCTTTGCTGCCACCATCAAATTTCTACTAGATTGATGAAATACGTTAAAAACTGGTCTTCTTGCCCTGAGGTTTCCCCTGAGTTTTTGATCCAGCCTCTATATGGTTGCCATAATGATATTTATAAACAAAAAGTTTATGTTACTACAGTGCCAAAAATCCTTCAATGGTTTATCAGTGCTTTCCAGTTAAAGCTCTTACTCTTTGGGTTAGCACATATAGGTCTACATCAAGATTTCTCAAACTGAGCACTATTGACATTTTGGGCCAGATAATATTTTTTGTTGCAGGGTGGGGTGGAAGTGCCTTATACATTATAAGATGTTCAACAGCCTTCCTGGCTTTTAACCACTAGATACTAGTAGCATCCCCAGCTAGTTGTGACAATGAAAAAAATCTCCTGACATTGCCAAATGCGCCCTGGAAGACGACATATTCTCCAGAACCACCGGTCAATCTGAATTGGCTACTACATTTTTACTTTCTCATAGAACTACACACCTTTTAAAAATATCTATCCCCTATACAAACCCCTGATTCCAGTCATCCCACTTCTTGCACTTTTCTAAGCATGTCCTGCCTTTCCATGCCAGTCTGACTTTACTCATAATATGGTTTTAGCCTAAAATATCCTTTCCTTCATCTAGTTAACTGCTACCTATCAACATGAAAACTGAGCTTAGGCAATGAGGAAGGCTTTCTCTTGTCAATCTAGAAGAATTCTGAAAATACCTTATCAAAGCACTTAACTCACTGCATTATGCTTTTTTAAAAAAACTCATTCTCCTCTATCACTAGACTGTATATTCTTGACAATAAGAATTATATCTTATTTGGTTTATATTCCTAATTTTTTGCTTTAGGTGTAGCACACAGATGTACACTTCAATTAATGTCTATCTGTGTGAATGAATATGTTGCTTATAAGAATAAAATAATTCACTTATATAAAGCACCATAAACAATATCTTGCACATAGTAGGAAGAGAGTTAAAGTTCAATGTTTTTTTCTTCATTCTCTAAATTCCTAATAGGATTAATTACAATTTTCATACTAGGTTAAAAAAAAAAGTTTTGGTTTTCAAAGCTTTTTGTATTTTGGAATTTTGAATAAAGTATCATAGAACTGCACCTCGCCTTTTAACCAGACACACTATCCAGTCCAATGAGATAGGTTTATTCATTGTCATCTACTCAACCCTTACTGCTTCCAACCTCAATCCCTCTGCTCTCTTTTATATAGACCTCTGTACTCTCTACCTGTATAAATTCTTCTAGTCTATATAGGCCTAACTCAATTTCAACTCCTTCATGAATCTTTTTTAGGCACTCTAACTCTTATCTTTTTTTCCATCCCCAGAAAACTATGCCTATTTGCCCATTTAATCACAAAATCCTGAACAAATTTTGTTCATTTCCCATTTTACCTAAATTAGAGGGAAAAGGGCTGTCAGGAAGACAACAACCCATTAAAGGCAATCAACCTGAAAATATAGGTAAGAGAAAAAAATCTATATAACAAACATAGAACTATCCTCTCTAGTAAAGTGTATGTTTTTAATGACCTTATTTCTCAGAGAGAGGATTGTTGCATTTAATAACCAGAAAAAAATATGTTTTTTTGTAACTCTTTATTCTCTTAGAATACAAGAAAAATTAGATACCCATGAACCAATGTGTTTTCCAAATGGTATCTTTTAAGCCAGTGTCTATTAGGTCTTCAAATTGCCTAGAATTTGAAAACCTATCTCATCAGAGTGTGGTGTTAGCCCTTAAACTGCAATAATGGCATGGCAACTATAATCTCATTAGCAATTAAAAGAAACCTTTAATATTCTGTCTCTGAATTTAATGGTATGATTTGTGCCCCTCCCCCCATTTTTCTCTGGAGGTGCATTGTTGAAAATATTCTATTTGTAAGAACTTTGTAATTCAGTTTCCTATTCTCTATGTTGGATAGAAGCCTCTGTGTTTACAATGGACTGCTCCTTGAGGAGGGGAAAATCAACACCATTATGAAGAAAAGATTTTGCTTTGAAACCATGTATATGAAATATTTAACTGAAAGGGAACTTCATGTAATATTTTTTGTTTGCCATAGCTTTTGCAATATCAGTAAGCATCTACATTTTTTCTATAAAAAGAAAACCAGTACCTGTATTCTTGATTACTGACATTATATTTCCTTATTATTTACTTTTTGAATACAAGAAAGGTGTCCTCAAAATGAGACTTCATGCCTTTGTCTTGAATCAGTAATTTAGTGGCATTTATTAGAAAGGGTAAGACAATATTGAATGCAAAGAGCTTTTGTGAAAATCAAATGAGAAGCACAAATACGTTAAATGAAACCCATTTGCTTCCCCATCATCTCATTCTAAGGCAAATATATTGTTATTTTTAGATTCCTTGATGAAATTTATTTTAAAAATTGAGAACAGAGAAAGTAGACTGAGCAGAGAAAGTAGTTTTTGGGAAAATAGTAGAATCTGAGTAAAAAATCTGTAAAATAACCATACACACACACACACACACACACACACACAAAACCATGAAAAAAGCAGTAAGTGTTTGCATGAGTACATTGAATATACTCTGGGAAAGGTTCTCTCTTGTTTTCATTTTCCTTTTATTTATAGTTCAGTATATAAAGACAAGCATTTGTTTTTCCAGTTTCGTTTATTGCTTGGATTACTCAGTTGTTATTGATGCTTATATTGTTGTTTTGGGGAGTTTGCACTAATATGGCATCTAATTTTCTCCTTTCAGAAGGGTTATAGGTTTGTAGAAAGGTTGGGAAGAAATTATGTAATGCTCCACTGGACCAGAAAATTAGTGATGAGTGAAAACTCCAAGAGGTCTGGAGGTTCAGCCAAGTTGGGGCTAACTTCTAGTAGTCTAGATGTGTATTGGGATGGCAAAAACCTCTTAAGTCTATATAAATGGTCTGTGAATTTTGTGAGAAAAGCTTTTTTATAAAGTTTTCAGGATTTCTTGCTTACAGGGAGAATAAAAATCTTTGAGAAGAGTCATTATGTCTTAGGTCAGAATACAGGAATTTAGGGAGCATAGAAATGACAGAGGATGGAAAAAATTAATCATCTTATATCACAAAAATTAGGTTCAATTTTAGGGATAATTTTTGTAGGTTTTGTGTGTGTGTGTCTGTGTGTGTATGATAAATAGCCTGTTCATTCCACCTGAAAGTGTATCATTGAATTGTTAAAACAACAGAAGAATGTATTTTATACCTAGCCTTTTAACTTGGTGAAATGTGCTGGGAGATTTGTATTGGAGTTCCAGTTATTTTTATTATCTATTTATCCTTTGAGGAGTGAGATTAAAGTCATTATGGAACTACATAAAAAGGTGTACTGGTTTTTAAGTATTAAAAAAAAAAAGCAGAACACTTCACAGACTTCCCATCTATATCAAGAGTTCATGTTTTGGCCTAGCTAGGTTTGCCTATCTCAGGAAGAGATAACTAAGCTATTAATAATAATTAATAATAATAATAATAATAATAATAATAATTGCTAGTATACCACTCAATCTACTAAGCATTTTATTTGTATTATCTTATTTAATACTTTTATTACCTATCAAGGGAATTATTATCATCTTTGTTCTTCAATGGGTAAATCAAGACAAACTGGAAACTTCTCAAGTTCAAATAGCACATTTGTGAGAGGCCTGGAACTTTAACCTAGAACATTCAGACCTCAAAGTCCATATATCTATGCACGCTATTTTGCAAAATCCGTCACTTGGAATGGTGGTGCCACAGCTTTTTAATTTCTGGAATTAAATACAAGATGCCTTCTATCCTATATTTTTGGTTCTAGGAATAATGAGACAAGAAGGGAAAGATGTAAAATTGTGGTTTGGAGGAGCAATTGCTAATTTATTCATACAGTAGGTGAAAATGCTTAGTTTCTTAGATTTCTGTCCCTTCTATGCTCTGCTATAAGATGATATTTAGGATATTGGAAAATCCATCATCTCCCAATACAGTCATACCAAAGAGGAATATTCTTGACTGTGCAAGAGATGGTCCATTTTGGTTACAGAATTACCCTTTCTGGCTATCTTTTCCCAAGGTTCAAAGGAGAACTTGGCCTTTCCCTTGACTATTCGATAGTTGGCCAGGGTTCGGTGAAACCTGGTGCTCAGTCTCTGATGTTTTATTTTCTTCTTTCTTCTCCCCACAATTTTCCTCTGTACAAGATAAGGGCAGCATTTCTTTTGCTTCTCTTACATTAAATATTTAATCTGTAATACAAAAACATGCCTCTAGCTTAGTATTTACTATCCTATGCAGTATTAGAAAAATCTTTCCTCTTGCCCATACCGAAAACCTTTCTTAAGAAGGAAAATTTCTGCCCTCCTCCATTGCCCTGGATTAATAAAACTCGGCACAGCCTCAAAAGTAGAAAGCTGCTAGAGAATAATACTTAAGGGGAAAACAATATGCATTGACTTAGTATTTTCAAACATTAATTTCATAAATTTCTAAGCATCGATAGTCAATGTCACTGTTGACATGGGGATTCCTATAGAAGGCAGTGTATGGGTCCAAAAATGGGGCCTATGGATAGGAGGTAAGGACATTTCCTGTACAAGACTAGAGATCAGAAGAACATACTGTTAGGGCTTGTTGTGTGGCTTTGAACAGGTTATTAACTCTATCTATATTTCCTTCTTTATAAAATATACTGAAATAACTATTTGCCTGCCTTTTAGGTAGATGATGGAGTTAAGGTAGCATTGTAACATACAAATTTTAAAATATAAGTTTTTAGAATTCACTTTCATGTTCTCTAATAAATAAAAGACCAGTGAAAAATAGTTATTGTTCATTCATTTGCATCCTTCAAAACTATAAAAGGAATGAAGGAAATTTTTGCCTTTATATTTCAGAAATCTTTTTTTCCTCATAACTTACGGTAATTCAAAACCAATAGAGTAAACAGATATGAGTAGTATGAAAGATCTAAATAAAATACTTGCTTATATAACTTTCAACCTGGAAAGAATGCCTCATCATAGGGCCTTTGATAAGATAGGGGCTATTTAGTCATCTATTAATTCACTGTATCTTCCAGATACGTAAAAGCCCTTTCCATGATGTGTGTCTATCCATCTGTCTGTCTGTCTGTCTGTCTAATCAATGATATAGTTGCAAAAGTGTTTATAGGAAAACAAAGATATACAACCCTCCAAAGATCTAAAGAAACTTATCTTAGGGAGGCTTAGGTCAAGGAAGAGCTGTTTGATGTATGGAAGAAATTTGTAAGAACATATATTATAGAAAATGAATGTTTATTTAAACCATGAGGGGTCATTTTACAGATATGACCTTGGTGCATATCTGTCATTTCTGCCTCCTAGATTCTGTTCACTGCTCTCCTGCTAATAGAACCAAGATTTTTCAACAGAAAATCACTTCTGTATACTGATTGCATTAGTGTGGGTCCTACAAGAAGCTGACATTAAGATAAACAAGAGATTTATTAGAGAGGGGTATATGAGAAGACATGAAGAGCCTTCAGACTGCTGTCAGGTCTGACACCAATGGAAGAAGAGACTGAAAGAAAGGTGAGTGGAGAAGGAAGAGCCTCAGACTGCAACACAATTCCAAGAAAGGTTCAACCATGCCTGTGGCGGATCCTTGAGCTGACGTCTCCCACTGCACTGCACTATTCCCCACTATGATCGGTAACTGTCTGGGATCTGGGGTCATCACATGTGAAGCATGGCCACTGCACAGATGAGTGGTAGATTCAAGGGGACGGCATCTGGGACTGTCAGTCAGTTACAGTACCTCATCAAGAGATTTTTGCAACATATTTCCATAGCTGCTACAACTCTGAATCCACCTTCTTTAGTAGAGTTTTTATATAGCTTTCGGTCCCAGGGGTGGACACATGGATCAGGTTTGGCTTATTAGGACATTATATTTCCAGTAGTCACAGCTGTTGGCTCAAGTATGAGCATATGACCTGCTTATAGCCAATGAGAACAATTAAACTGCTCTTAGAACTGTTGGAAGAGGAGCTTATATTCGCTTTTATGACAATCTAAGCCTAGAGCTTCAGAACAGTTCTTCAAAGAATCTGACCATTAAGTCATCAAGCAAAATTCATAGCTATAGAACAGACACGATAAGCACTGATGACAGTGGATCAAGTTATTCCTGATTTCTTGATTTTTTTGTTCTATGAGCCAATGAATCTCTTTTTAATTTATCCAATATTAATTGATACAACTAAGGGTTGTTGAAATGATTCTGGCAACTCAATGAAGACTGAGTCTAGAAAGGCATCATCTGAGAGTCCTGAAGTCTGTGACTTTAGGAATTGCATTATGTGCCCTTTACTGTCAGATCCTAACACTAGCTTGCCACATAATAGATATTAATTATTTAATTAAATTATAAAAATGTTATAAATTAATGAATTAACAATATTTTCAAGGAAAGAATAAAATTTCAAGAAGATAAAGAGGAAACTATGACAAAAATATTTTCTTGTTTCTTATAAGCCCTCGGAAAATGAAATTCTTTAGACAGAATATTCTTAAACACAATTCTTCCTTCAAATCCTCAGAAACTCAGAGCACCCAAGGCCATTGTTATTCCTTAATGGTGTGAACAAAACTTCCATTATGTCACTGCATTGAATCATTTAATAACAATGAAGGAGTGGGTGGAGGTGGGGATGTGTCTCTTTTCTTTCACTTTACTTGAAACTGTAAGTCCTGTAAGTAGGATGTCAAAAGAATGAGTAAGCACATTGTAACTTTCTCAGCTGAAAGTAAAGTATTAGACAGCCAGGTACCTGGCAACACTTTCTTTCATAAAGCATCTTAACAAATTGCCAACCTGCAGCTGTATGGGTGGATCAGGGCTGTGTGTTTTTGTAGGTCAGATGCACCACTGGCCATTGCATGCACTGGTGGCTCCAAGGAACAAGAAACCCCAAATGAGGAAGCTATGGTCATCAGCATCAGAACTGACCCACAGTAGGTGGTATCACTGATCACACTTGGCTTTGATTTTGATTTTTTTCTGTATTACACAGATTGAAAACGGGAAATTTAAAGGGTCAGAACTAAAAATTCCCCAAATATTATGCATCATCTTGAGAAATTTTTGTCATCATTTTCTTTGATACTATTTTATTTCTTTTCTATTCAGTCATGAAAAAAAATTCTAAGAGAATATTCTAATGTAGGGCTGGTAACAAAGAAGTCAAAAGTTTAGCAAATTCATAAAAAATTAATTAAAAATGAATGATTAGGCAATATTATGTCTACTTGGGGTGATGTACTTCTTTAGCTCTAAAGATTTATTTTGAAATCTCATATGTGTATGTTTATGCTTTAGAACCTTGCTATTTTATGTGTGCTCTGTAGTCTAGCAGCATTGGCATCATTATTTATTAATAATGCAGAATTTCAGGCCCCACCACATATCTACTGAATAAGAATCAGTCTTTTCACAAAATCCTGGGTAATTTTTAGCTCATCAAAATTTGAGAAGCGCTATTCTAGATCAGGAGAGGTTATTTCATATTATGATTAAAAAACGAGTTGCTTAGGATGTAGGTTTTCTAACCTGTATTATCACTGAACCTTTTACATTCCAATTCTTCTCTTTTTCTTGTAACCCAGCAAGACAGATTTGGCTTATGTATTACATGTTGCTATATAAAATTGGAACAAGAAAAGCACTGCAGGTTGCAATTTGATATGCAGTGACAGACTATGGATCAAGAAGACTACCTTTGACAACTGTTTTATCTACCTGAATTTGCATGCAACAATTTTGCTAATCCCCAAAGTAAATGTTGGTTACAGTTGATTGATAAAAATATGCTGCCTTAGTCAAGGTCAAATTAATTTTTAAGAATTTTCTTTTGCTTACTGAGCAGCTCTTATGAGGAATCCCAGTCTGACATTATAGCTGTGAATGCATCTTCACACTTAAATGTATAAATCTCTCAACTGCAGTGTATCTGATACATTATATGAAGACACTTAAAAACAACTCAAGTCTCTAACTTCCAGCTTATTCAGGTTTGCCTGAATGACCTAAAATAATTTACAATGACAAATGTCCAGAGGGTTCTTTTACACAAGATTAAAAAACAAAAGTACCTTTTAGAGACTATATTATATGCCTGATTTGAAAATGTTGATGGTCAATGAGTAAAGATATCTGAGAACAAGTTCATTAAAGCCAGTTAAAAATAAGGCTTTTTGCTTCAGAAGTAACCTTATTTGTTTAAATTGTATAAAATTATGTCTGTTTTGCTCTACTCAAGTACACAATTTGGCTCTTAGTTGCTAGAATTAAGAATGCTCTGTAGAAACATATGTTAATATTATTTGATTTAAGGGAAGAAATAAAACAACTTTTGGTCTCTTAGAATATGAAGCTTTGACATGTTAAGAACAAAAACTGAAAAGGCTTAATTTTGTTGGATTGTTTTGCATTATGAAAAAGCTGCAGCAATATTGGAAAGCTGTTCTCCCTCCTTGGGATTATAATGAATAAGTCCATCCCAGTGAGCCAGTTTTTAAATACGTAAAAACATGTTGACATAATTTCTAGTTACAGTTTATAAGGTCTAAAAGTGTGAGCTATTATCAGCATTTTATTTGATACATATGTAAAATAAGGCACCGAATCTCAGCAAATAATGATGGATGAGACTTAACAGTTGATTTAGATATTTAGGCAAGTACAGTATTAATCCTTCAAAGGAGCTCTTGACTATTTAAACGAATCTTTGAAGTAGCATTTTTATTTCCATCTGCAGACTTCCCCTCAAGCATTTCTTCCTGACCCTCTTCCAAGCCTTTCTTATGACCTCTATTTCCTGAAAGTTGGGTGTGAGAGCCAATACCTGCCCCTTCTGTAAGAAGACTGAGAGAGAGTGAACACTTTTGTTATATATGTAAAGTGGGAAAAAGTTTCAAAGAATTCTTCCTTGTTTTTTGGCCTTTTTCCACCACTCTTTCTATCCAAGAAAAAAAAAAATGCCTATAATTAAAGAGTTATTTTAAATGTGACCTCTTTAAGAAAACCATCCCACATTCATGTAGCTATAAGTGATCCCTCTTCACTCCACATTTATATTCCATTTCATGTCTTTAATGTTTTTGAACCCTTATAATTTATTTCCTTATTGCTTTGTTTATATTTGTATACATGGCTGATTTTTCTAACTTGATTGAGACATGGGTAACATAATTTATGGATCTTTGTATTCATGTAATTCTAGTACAGTGACTCTCCCATAGTTGATCTAAATTAATGTGCCAAATGAATGTTTCAATAATAGAATGAATGAATCCAGTTGATCAACATAAATCCTATTTATAAAATCCTTGTCTTTGCCTGGGAAATACTAAAAGTTAGCTAGCATGGCAGGGCAGGCAGCTCAGGAATTCGGCACCCTGTTAATGGGCCTTACTTTGGAATTTATGCTCCCCAGTGTAACAGAATTGGACTCATTTATGGTTTCCCTACATGTGGCTCTTCTGCCCCTTTTATTTAAACCTATATTAGTAGTACACTTGTTAAATATATGTCCCAGAGACTTATACCCTTGGTCTGTTCATATGCTGGTTGAACGCTGAATCTCAGCAGAGTTGCAACACCTCCTCTCCAGTTCATTGTACTCACCCGGGACAACTCTGAAGGAGATAATGAACAACACCCATCCCAAGGAACAGAGAGTTTCTGCAACTGCAAGCAAGTTAGTTCCATCCATCTGTCCCATGGGATCTGAGCCCCCTCTCAATTAGAGTGGGCATCACCATCCCAAAATTCTCAAGATTGGGGAATGAACAGTGGACTAAAGTAGACATTATTATTCTGACAATGGAAGAAATTTTATTGTTGATATAAAGGGAGTGGCCACCAGAGGTTCTGAGGGGAGGGAGAGGGAAGAATAGGTGTAATTTGGGGGTTTTGGGGACATTGGAATTGTCCTGCATGACATTGCAATCATGGATACTGGCCATTATACATTTTGTCATAACCTATAAAATTAGGCGGGGCGGAGTGTAAACTATAAACTATAGTCCACGGTTAGTAGCAATGCTTCAATATGTGTTCATCAGTCGTAACAAATGTACCACACTGATGAAGGATGTTGTTAATGTGGGAAAGTGTGGGAGCGGGAGCGGGAGCGGGTGAGACATATGGTAATCCCCTATATTTTTTTATGTAACATTTATGTAATCTAAAGCTTCTTTAAAAATAAAAAATAAAAAGTTAGCTAGTATGTTTTCTGATAACCTGAGTTACCCTGAGGGCAAGAATGCCTCAGATTGATTAAAATGTAAATTTTTAGCAAATTAAGAGGCATGCCACACAGAATAGCACTCTGGACCTTCTGAGTAATCTTCAGACCTCCATGTACTCAAACTTCAGAGAGAAAATTTTGCATCCGTTAATTGCCAAGCACCGTGCTACGTGATTTTCATAATTTATCATCCTTGGTCTTCACAACAAACCCGCTATACAAGTAATGAATATCCCCATTTTTCCAGAAAGGATGTAAATGATCTTGTCTGAGGTCACATAAATAATAATTGGCCAAGCTAGACTTCATACCTAGTTCTCTCTGACATCCAGTACATGCTCTTTCCAATATACCATTGTACATGGAGATGTGGAATGCATCACTTTCAAAGGGGACAGTTGAAAATCAAAGCCTATGCAAGAAAGGGAAAATTTTACGTCTGTAGGCTAGGAAATGATCTAGAGACACACAGTCTCAGAGCTCTTTTTGTGGCTGCCCTGTTTAATCAAATAAAATCAAGGCATATTTATTGAATACTTACTATGTCCTTGCCAAGTCACTGCCCAGTGTAGCAGGTAAGGTTTCTGAGGCTCCAGATTTGGCATCTCTTTATAATCTCTACAATTGTCCTTTGTGAAACTACCTTTCTAAATTATAACTTAATAAAAGCTGGCTTTATTGCACTTTGCCAGATACAAACATTGCCAATTCCTGAAGCCAAACTGCCCAGTATTTACTGTGAACTCTATTTTCCTAAGGCTGTGATGAATGGCAAATGAATAGTGTGTTATGAAGCCATAACACTACAGGGCTTTGCTTTTTTCCACCTAACTGGGGGTGGGGGGAAGGGCGTATCAAGAAATGGCCAACTTAATGAGAGTCAGCATGGAGTTTCTGCTTGCTGAGGATATTTTCCCTTTTACTAGTTGCCCATTTCCTTCTTTTCCTCTATAAACCTCTTCTATGCCCAGAACATCTTTTGAAGTGCCACTTTTTCATAGGCTCTGAGAAATTGGAAAGATATTTTTTACAAGAGAAACAACTAACCAAACATTGCTTCTAAGAGGTAGTTTTCACTACCTCCGTTTTGCCCTTGTCTCTATTTTTTCTAGGAGCTGTGCATTTAAATGTTTTTATTCATACAGTATTCCTTGAAAGATGCTGCTCTTTTTCAAAATGATATGATGGAAGTGAAAAGAATATTGAGAAATCTGAGCTGAAAAGTTTATTGCTTTCTTGTTTCAGTCTGACAGAAAACTGCATATAGTGGGAGGAAAAGTTCTTCATGTGTAATAATGCTTTAAATGACAAGACAATCAAGCCCTCAAGCTTCATTTTTCATTTGAAAAGACAAACTTATAACTAGTATTATGGGAGACATGACATCTTTAATCAGAAGAGCTTGACTTTAAAAGGAAAAGAATCTTAGAAGGCTATCCAAGACAGGAGATGTTCTTGTCAAAATCATTAGCTCCCCATTTAGTTAAAATAGAATAAAACCTTTGCCAGATTACTGGGAGATGATTCTCCTGTCATGAATCTGATCTTTTGTCCAAATTCCCTCGAAAGAACAACAGTGATACAATGAAGTTGAGACTGTATTACGTTGAGCTCTAGATAGAAAGTTATTATATGTATATCTTGGTCACAAATAATAAATATACAATAGTCAGAAACCTTGTGGATACTAATGAAGAAATGTGAAAGGAAGACAGAGACAGCAGTGGAGGTTTTTCTGCATTTTACAGTGGTATTTTCTCAGTTTTGCAACTAGGTAATCCTAGGAGCAATTAAAATGAAATATTCAGAAAGGCCTTCTACAGGATAAGTATTAGGCCAATGAACATAATCTTTTTGATCAAACGTGAAAGATCATCAAGGTCATAGAATTTTCTTTCAGTTCATCAGGCCATTTTCTTTTGGATGAAGTCATTAGAAAATGGGTCTAGGGATTAGATATCCAGGGAATTGTGTGTAATAATAACAGTTTTATATATAATGCATTTATTATGTACAATAGCTTCTTAACTTCCCAACAGTTCTTAGTAATATGTTCTATTATATTCCTTTTGCACATTTGTGTAATTCAAAGCTCAGAAAGATTATATGCCTCATCATATAAATGTCAGAGTTAAGACAAAATCTGTGTAACTTTGATTCTAAGTCTGAAGCTCTTTTTTAGAATACCATGATGGTCTCTTCATGTTTGTTCGGATATTAGAAGAAGATAACTAATAACTGTTTTTCACTCCTTCCTTTTTATTCAGCAATTAAGAATATGGAATCTTTAAGTTTTAGACTATTGGAGAGAGTTCCAAATTTCCCGAAGATTTCTTATAAAAATCATAATTTACTGCTTGGCAAGAAAAAATGTCTCCTGATTTTCTTTAAACTACTCATCTTTTAAGGGTCTCAGAAATATGTTTAATTGCATATCATAAGAAAAATGTTAATTTACAATCATGTGAGAGAATTGTTGGGTATGATATTGTGTGATTGCATGTATGTGTGAATGATAATTTACCCCTCTATACACCCTTACAAAAAATATTTTTTTCATATTGAAAGGCAGCTGTCTTAGAAAAATCTCACTTGAATATAGAGATATACCTGGTAGCTTCTGAAAGATCTTTAAAACTTTGTGTGTTTAAGAATATTAATTCAGAAACTGTGAAAAAGAATATGTAAATAGTTTTAGTCACTGTTCAGTGGCTTTTGTTTTCAACTAAAGGAAAGTTGAAAACATAAAAATATTGAGGAAAGGTGTCAGTTGTTTTCACATAGTTAATCCAGTAGACAACAAGTAAAAAATACAATGAGGAATTTAATGAATAGGAAAGTGACCTACTACTAGTTAAAATTAGAATCAATTTGGAGCTTTGTATGGGGACTTGGAGAGAGAATGAGAAAACGTGGTGAGAAAAGAATACAGAAGATGAAGGAAAACAAGAGTGAAACCTGGAGAATAAAAAAGACATTAAGAATACTAAGTCAGTGAAAGGTAAAATGAACACAGAGAGGAAACTGCATAACTATTGTCACCAAGATTGGTTCTCAGAGCTATTTCTATACATGATTAAAATATACAATAGTCAGAAACCTGACTATTGGTGACTACACCACCAGTCACTTCCAGTGACCACTAAAGGTTCTTGCTGAGAGTGATTTTTACTTTGAAAGTACCACCTTTGGAAACTTACATTGCTCGTTAATTGATTTCTGAAGTTTCCCCATTCCAAAAATATTCAGAATATAGGAAAAGATAGAAGAATGGAGGAGAAAAGAGTGGTTCTTGGCTCCTGGGTTTTGACCTAAATTCCCTCAACGACATATATATATATACCGCTTAATTAAAAAAAAAACCAAAAACAGATTTATTTTATTTACTTATTTCTCCACTCCCCTCATTGTTTGTGCTCTCTGTCTGCTCTCTGTGTCTGTCTGTTGTGTGCTCTCGGTGTCTGTTCATCTTCTCTTTTAGGAGGTACCGGGAACGAAACCCAGCGCCTCCCATGTGGGAGGGAGGTGCCCAATTGCTTGAGCCACCTCTGCTCCCTACTTGTTGTGTCTCTCATTGTGTTTCCTTATTGTGTCTCCTTGTTGTGTCATCTTGTTGCATCAGCTCGTTGTGTCAGCTTGCTGCACCAGCCCATCACGTCAGCTCTCTGTCTTGCTCATCTTCTTTAGGACTCACTGGGAACCGAACCTGGAATCTCCCATGTGGTAGGCGGGCACTCAATTGCTTGAACCACATTCACTTCCCTACACTGCCTATTTTTAAAGAAACAAAGCAATCTGTTCTTTGTTGATTGGAAAGCATGTCCATTTTATCTTATTCTTGATATATTTTAAATTACTCTTATTTCAAGTGCCTAATCTTTTTACCAAATAGGAAGGAAAATTTTCAAGGGTGCATGCCTGTGGCAAAATTCTAGCATTTAAGGTATTTCATATTCAAAAAAATTACCTAGTCAAGGTGGGGATAAAGAGTAGCCCAGTGAAAGATTAATCTAGTATTAGTACAATGAGAAAAGGAAATCCTTCTGTCTTGGTTAATTATAAAGGACCAGGTAAGAAAAGTCTCTGCTTTCTTTTTTTACAAAATAGTATAATCTTCTATTTTAATCTATTTTAGCATTAAATAAAGCATGTGTGTCTTGGTGCTCATGTGTGTAGTGTGTGTGTGTTCACATAAGAACAGATTTATCTACATATCTTCCATCTATAGTAGAATTTTGTACTATAGTATAGTGTATAATAATAATTTGTATATAAAGCTATTTTATTGTAACCTAAGTAGGTTTTATTTTACAAATGAATAGTTAATAATTTTCACAGCCCTAAAAAATAAGTTAATAGCCTACATCTCAGAAAAGAAAAATTCACCAATACAACTATTCACCCTTTACCTCAAATTTGAAAATAATTAACTCACTTTTTTTTTTTTTTAATTTTGGGAAAACCACCAAGGAGCCTAATCCATCCATCCTCCTATAGGATCGTAAAAAATTGTGAGATGATGGAGATGAAGGATAGTGATCCTCTATAGTATTGTTTGAAGGTCTAGAATTTAGATAGGCATTATTCAAGGTCAAATTAGATTACAGAAAGAGATGATAGAAGGGGGGAAAGCAGGGTACATCTGCCTTTTAGAGGTACCAGAAATTAAAATAGATACGAATTAATCAAGACTTTTTCTTTTGAGTATAGAATCACACAAAACCACTTACCAAGATAGACAAAGAGTAGAACATGTCCAGAATTCCTATATGCAGTCAAATGTTTCTTGGAAGAGATGAGCTGGTAAGATGGAGGTGGAAAAACCTGGAAGAACTTTAAAAAAGACAACTGTGAATCAGAAGAAGGATGAGGAGGTCTCATTCATGCTTCTTAATGGATCTCATGTTTTCTGTTAAGTGACAAAATGGAGAATTTAATTTTTATCTCAAAAGAGGTGAAAAGGAGAGGATTAGACAGAGAAAGGCAATAAGATAATAAATTTTACTCCAATACTCTCTCTTCTCTCCTTTACTTCCAAATTTTTCAATGTATTTCAAACAATCTTGGGCATCAATATATTTCATAAATTTTATTTTTGTTTTTTTTTCATAAATTTTTTACTTTCTAGTTTATATCAATTTTACTTAAGCCATGTTAAAAAAGTGTGCCTACTACCTCTTGTCATGAAGTTTAAAAGCCTGTCCTTTATTCCTCTTTCAATCTTGTGCATGTGTGTGTGTGTGTGTATGTGAGAGAGAGAGAGAGAGAGAGAGAGAGAGAGACTTCTCGCATTCACTTTTACATTTTTATGTTATGATCTCCAAGTGTCACTTGCCAGAACTTAACCTTAACAGCCATTATATAAAAGAGTTAGTGCATTGAAGGGATAGCTCACTGTGTGCCAGGTACTTTGTTAAATGCTTTAAACAAGTAGTGCAATTCATCCTTCCAATAAGCCTATGAAGTGTGTACTAATATTGTCTCTATTTTATGAGTGAGAAAATGCATCTTAGAGAAGTTAAGTACTTTGTGTATGAACACACAGTTTAATAAAACTGTTTTTAAACCAGTGTTCAAACCAAGTATTGTCTTAATGACAAAACTCAGTTTCTTGACTAATAAAATTACCAAAATAAGATAAGAAGTGAGAATGTAGTCAAATGCTTGGACTTCATTTCAAGTCTCATTGCTTCTTCACAAACTCTTATGTTGTAGTAAATGGAAATTACAGTGGCTGTCTTGTTTGTCTGCCTAGTACACTTAATATTCTTTACAAAGTTTCTATTTGGAGAAGTGCTCCCTCTACCAATCGTATCTATCTCTATCCCTTCTCTATCCCTGGTAAGAGAAAATAGTAAATGATAAACCTGGTCAAACGGAATCCTTTCTTGGAATTTTAAAAAATAGGACAAAGAGAAGTTACTGACGTCGGCATTTCCTGCAGTTTGGAAGAAGCTGATCTATGGTTGATAATAAATGAGTGCTCCCTTTGGCAGCACATATACTAAAATTGGAATGATACAGAGAAGATTAGCATGGCCCCTATGCAAGGATAATAAATGAATAAATAGCTGCAGCAAGCCATAAGGCAATAAAAATGGAAAAAGAATCCTGACAGTGTCTTACCTGTGGTTACAATCAAGATTCCAAGGTTTGACATAAATTACACTACCTTCTTGAAAAAAAATTTCAATTCAGACTTTGATTACCTGTATTTGAATCCCAGGTTTTTAAAAATTTATTAGAGAAGTTGTGAGTTTACAAAACAATCACGCATACCATACAGGATTCCCATACTTCACCCTACCACCCCTTGTGTTGTTGTGGAACATTTTTTACAAATGATGAAAGACAGTCTTCCAAATATTATGCTTATGCCTGTTCCAAGAGGATCTCACCGACTGTCACAGTGGACAGTACCTCAAGTAGGTGTGCTCCTCAGGGATATAGAGATGTCTACACACTATAGACAGGCAGACAACTTGAGGACATCTCTATCCCATCAGTGGGCCTTACCTTGTAATATATGATAACTTATCTCCCCAATGTATCAGAGTTAGACTTATTTATAATTTTCCAACATATGGTTCTTCTGCCTCTTTTATTTGAACCTATAATTAGCACTATACATTAAATATATGTCCCAGAGGCTTGTATCTTCCATCTTTTCATATGCCAGTTGAGCCCTGACTCTCAGCAGAGTTGTAGCCAACACCTACTCTCCAGTTCATCAGACTCACCCTGGACAACCAACAAAAGGATGATGATGGACAATGCCCACCTCCCAAAAAACAGTATCTACAACTGCAACAAGACAGTTCGACCCATCTGCCCCATGGGGTCTAAGCCCCCTCTCAATTGGAAGCAGAGGGGGCATCACCATTCCCAAATCTTCAAGGTTGAGGAACAAACAAATATAAAGGGGAATGCAATCTTGCACCAAAGTAGACTTATTATTCTAGCAATGGAAGAACTTGTAACACTGATATAAAGGCAGTGGTCACCAGAGGTTCTGGGAGGAGGAGAGGGAAGAATAGGTGCAACATGGGCATTTTGGGGACATTGGAATTGTTCTGCATGCTATTTCAATGATGGATACAAGCTGTTATACATTTTGTCAAAACCTATAAAATTGTACAGTGCAAAGTGTAAACCATAATGTAAACTATAGACTATGCTTAGTAGCAATGCTTTAATATGTACCACACTAATGAAAGATGTTGTTAATGGGGAAAAGTGGGGCAGAGAGAGGGTTATATGGGATGCCTCCATATTTTCAATGTCACATTTATGTAATATAAAGCTTCTTTAAAGAAAAATATCCTATCATTGTATTTCCTATTATTTAGTACTGAGATATTCTACGATTAAGACAATCACTCATTTCTCAACCTGTATTCTTCAAAATAACCCTATGAGGTACTACAGTATTGTTCTAAAATTAAAGATAGTGAAATTGAAACATGAGATGTTAAATAACTTTCCAAGAGTTAACATACAAATTTGTCAGAAGGCCATGTCACTCCATAAGCACGTGATGCTATATTGATTGCTAACCACTGCACTGCAAGAATCATTTAGGTCTCCACATAATGCCTCCATTCATTTACTAGTGGTCATCCATTTATTCAAGAGCAATACATTTAGTTTACTTTGAGACAGACACTTTGCTAGGTGCTGAAAATAGATTAGTGGACAAAAGAGACATGATCTCTGTCCTTAAGACATGTGTAAGATGTAAACATTAAAATGGATATCACATAAATCACAATTAAAATCATTAATAAAATAGATGGAGGAAATTATAGGACTTCATGACTGAAAAGGGTCAGGACCTAATATAGACTCAAGGAAGGCCTTGCTGAGTAAAGGACATGCCAGTTGACATTGAATAGCCTGCAGTTGGCTAAATCAAACTCAGATTCAACAATGTTGACCATAGGCTGTATTCAGGTTTTGATTATTAGAAATTTGACCTTTAAGATTTTACTTCAAAAATAATTATTCCCAATATGCCTCTAAAACAAAGAATTATAAAGTCCTTCAATAGCATATGTTAAATACTACTATTATCTGTAGTCATGTCAATTTAATAAGCCATCATTCATTGAGCACCTATCATAAACACTGTACTACTCATTTGGCAGACAATCAAGAATGAACAAAATAGAAAAAGACTTCTGTCCTCATGTAGCTAACATTTTAGTGATTTTAAATAACTGTATTTAAATCCTGCAGGTAATTTTAGAATTGTGGCTTAGAATACATTTCTGGGATTCATTGTCTTTTCAATCCTGCTCTACCAGAGAGTAACCTTGTGACTTAGGTAAGTCACTTAGCCTCTTTGTGCCTAAATTTTTCAATGTAAAAACTGTAGATAATGAAATTACTTACCTCTTAGAGTTGATAGGAAGGCTAGAAAATGAAATGCTTAAAAAACTTTGACTAGAACATCGTACTTGAAAAGTACGGAATATATGTTAGGTATTATAAATTTTACATCTATAATTTTAAGGTGCTAGTAGAAGGCCATATTTTGAAAGATGTCTTCTGAAGGCAGCAATAGAAAATTAAGCCTGGCAGGAATTAGAGGTCAGATACCCCACTGTTTTTTTCCCCTTCTCATAGTAAAGTTGGGAGTGTTACTTGGCAGTTCTCAGTTAATAGGAGATGGCGCAGGAAAAAAACATCTAGAAATTGCTTTCATACAAAGGTAAAGTAAAAGCTAATTTACCACTGTCCTACTGAATCTCTTGCCTCACTTCACCAGATCAAGGTAGAGTTAGTGATAAGAGGAATCAAATGGTAAAGAGTTGTCAAGGCGATAGTAAACTATTACCCTATTGACTGTTACTGATTCCAATAAAATTAGTTCAGACCATTGACAGTTTTAGTATTTTTTTTTCCTTTCCTGAACTGTGAGATGAGTTAAAACTCAGGCCAAACTCTAGATATTGGGTGTAATCTAAAGAAGACATGTTTAAAAGGAAACTGATGACATTGTATATAAACAAAAACGGTAAACCAATCAAAACAAAAGCATCTCTTCTGGAAATCAAAAAAAAGGAACATTTTAAAAATTGCTCAGAATCTTATATAGAGACTTACCAGTTTGAAATGAGAATGAATGGAATGTAAATTCATGATAATAAGGGAACATCATGGAAAGCAAGATGCTAGGTAAAGTGCATCAGTAGAAATATATAATGGACATTCGGTATGAAATTGGAAGATTTTGGAACTCTATCGAAGAAATATAATTTAAAACTTGTACAGTATCATAATATAGACATACCATGCAAATATCCATTAAGGATGATGTCAGTACTAATAAAAATATTAGCTGCCTTGAAAAATATATTTTAAAAATTATAAAGTCAATAGAAACCTGTTGAAACCACTTAAATGCAATTTAGTAAAATTTCATTTACGCAAATAACAAATTACGAAACTTATTCACAAAATTTATTTATCAAAATTCAGCTTAATTAAGACCATATAAATTTTCTCACCGAGAACAAAGAAAAAAAGATAAAAAGTAGGGATGAATCTTATTCAAATATAAATTGCATTTCTGAAAAAATATTGTAACACATTAGTTTGGAAAGTTAATTTTATTTTAGGTTCCCAGGAAAGCTTGGTTATTTAAATAAGTTATTGTAAAGTCTATTATAAAATTAAAATATTTCAATGTTTGTTTTACAGGTTTTGTTTTGATTTTTCTTAAGGCAGAATATGCCTGTATTAAGACTAATAAATTTTTCCCAACTTTTAAATGGTAGACTCAGAATGCTGTGATCATCTAACATATATTCTGTTTTTTAAGAACTGACTTTTTAAGTCCTAAAAGCAATATTACTGTATTAGAAAAATATTGGAAAATAGAAACATGATTTAGTCACCTCTGACCCCATAATTTCTAGTACCTCCTTTGGTCTTTCCTATTTTGTCTTTTTTTTCCTATGCATTTTGAAATATAATTAACTTTAGAATACCTACAAATTGGTGTCATGCTTTAAAATTTAACTCAAAGATGCTTTTCAAATTGCTACATATTTTTAAAATTAGCACTCTAATATTTACATAATACATAAATTTATGTATGTGTATATACATATACACATTTGCTTAACTCTTTCTTTATTACTGAACATTAATGCTGATTTTTTAAAATTTTGCTATCATAAATAATATGAACACACCTAACAGTAAAAAAAATGTTTCCATTTTGGATTTTTTTTCCTATAGATAAATTCATAGCGCAATGATTATTTAGTCATAAGTAAGTAACCCATATTCTAAAAAAACATTTTACGCCTTTCACCTGAAACATATTCTTGGGTTTGAGTATTTGAGTATATTTAAGAACAGGAAAAATAAAAGTACATGTTAGAAAAAATCATGTAGTGATTGTTGGTATCAGTAATTTAAACCATACAAGTAATTGACAAGATACATTTTTATTACTTTGAGCAGCAAAATTTCATTGTATGCATGGTAACTATTCTCTGCACTCCATCTAATATCTAAATTCTATACTGTGTTCTATGGAAAATATCTGATCTTGTAACAGCCCTTCAAGATAGGCATTTGTAACCCTGTTTTGCAGATGATCTGTAATCTGTCATCACAAACGATCACAGAGGTCGGAAGCTCAGTGAGGACAAGTGACTTTTCTCAAACCACAAAAGTATTGAGCAATAGTTAAGAAAATAGCAAATTTCTAACTCCAAAGTAAGCAAACTAATAAATAATAACTTGAGTCACATCCACCTACTTGTTATCTCCCTGAAAGAGTCATTCTTCCTCTCACTTGTGAATTTACACATGCTGCTTCTTTCTGGACCTGTTTCTCCAACCAAAAAAGCTTTTTACCTTCTTTCTTCATCTGACATATTCTCACCCTGTAAAACGCTGCTTTGGAGATCTCTCTCTCTCTCTCCCACACACACACACACACACACATACACACTTTATTTTTTAGAATAATTTTAGTTTTTTTTTAGAACAATTTAGAACAGAATAATTGAGAATATAGTATGGGCAGTTCCTATATACCCCATACCCCATTTCCACTATTATTAACATCTTACATTAATATGGTACTTTTATTACAACTAATTAACCACTATTGACACATTTTTATGAACTAAAGTCCATAGTTTATTCAGATTTCCTTAGTTCTTTCCTACTGTTCTTTTTTCTGTTGCAGGATCCCATCCAGGCCACCACACTACATTTAGTTGTAATGTCTCCGTAGGCTTTTCTTGGTTGTGGTAGTTTCACAAACTTTTTTTTTTTTTTATTACTTTGACAGCTTTATGGAGTACTGGTCAGATAATTTGTAGGATGTTCCACTATTGTAATTTGTTTGATTTTGTCAAGACTGGGGTTCTGGCGTATTGGGAGGAAGACCACCGAAGTGTAGTGCCATTTTCACAACTCACACTTAAGGAGTGGGGAATTATGCTTCCGCTGTTTGAGGGTGGAGTATTTACGTAAACTATTTAGAATTCTTCTGTTTGGGAGATTCATTGTTTCTCCCCATTTTAAAATTTACTCAGTCATATATTTGCATCAGTATAGATTCATGGATATTTATTTTATACATTAGGTTATAACCTGATATTTATTTATTTCTCAAATTGTTGCAGCTTTGGCCATTGGAAGCTCTCTCACTTAACTTCTGTGCTCTTTTGTCATACCATCATCACTGTGGTTTGTGTGTGTGTGTGTGTGCATTTCCTTACTTTCTGGCACTACAAGATGCTCCAAACTCATCTTATGTATTTCCTGGCCCAGTCCCAGAATCAGCCATTTCTCCATTTCTCCTGTTACTGGAGCAGAATATTAGAAACCCAGATCTGGGTGCTAGGTGAGTTCAATATAAAGCTTTTCTTGCTCTCTCTGGTAGGGTTGGATAGCTCTTCTCTTTATCCCCCAAGTACCTTTATTGTTGTTTGTTTTCAAAAAGGGATAGATCTTTTCTTTTCTCATTAGGTTGAGCTACTAGTGGGCAGTGGGAAAGCTTTGGTTATCTCTATATATTAGGTACCTATCACAGACCCTGTTGTATAAAAGATAATCAATTAAATATTTGTTGAATAAGGGAAATGTTTGTATAATAAATTAAAATTCTGTACCTCAAAACAAGTTTTAATGAGCCAATATGGCACAATGGACAGTAGCTTGAAATAAGTTTTGTTCTAAAATTGAGTTATAGGTTTAAAAATGTATGACTTTAGATTTTCACATATCTATTTATTAGTTAAGGGACATTGATATAAATTAAAGATTTCCAACTTTTTAAAGCAATGGAATAATTTCTTCAAAAAAATCTTACCCCAAAATTCAGTATATAAAACTGCAAAAAAATTGACCTGTTCTTAACAAAGTGGGAATAAAGGAATATAATAAAGATAAAAAGTGCTAGTTAAACCCTATTGCAAAATCTTGATTTAAAAAAACCTTAATATTGATACTTTTCAACACAATTTCTTTTTAAAAAGTAATGAATTTTAATTACATTAATTAAAAAACTCTGAAATATGTGTTTCACTGGTAAAATGAAAACTTTCTCTAATATTAGTATCTGAAGCAAAAAACATCTCATCTAAAATTGTGTGTGAGTCTATCAGAAGTATTTTTACTCACTGCATTTCTATTTTTGATTACAAAATTGGACAGCACACCCGCCAGAAAAGAGAGTAGTAACATAGTCTTTGTGATAAGTACTCTTCAAGAGAGAAAGTATATATCTCTTACCCATGAATGGAGACAAATTTCCTCAAACATTTTTTTCGTTTCACTAGGCTTGAAAGACTGCATTTTGCATTTGTTAGAAGGCAGGTTCATCCTGAAGATGATATTTGGGCTTTTTCTCCTGTGAATTTAGAAATTAATCACCTGGTAACATAGTAAAAATCTTATTTTAATGTGAAGTCCTTATTCACTCCCAAAATGAAAAGCAGAAATCCCCGTATCTTATAAATCTGAGGAAACTAGCTCAAATGTTTTTTTTTTTCTATTGATGATTAATACCTGTTTAATATTTTCATATCCAATGTATTTCAAATTAAGGCAGTGATTAGGTAATCTACCCTAGCCCACATTAAATGAATTAGGATAGCTAGCAACATAACATTGGTTCTTAGAATTGTACTAAACTTTACATACTGCTCATCAAGGCTATGGAATTTATTGTTATTCAACAGCCTCATACTCTAATAAGTACAGCACTAACAAAGGCAAGTAACTATGGCCATTATTTATTAGTAAAGTTATGCATCATACAAACAGCCCATTATTAAATGAACATTTGTTTTCTGTCCAATATATACAGAGAGAGACAGGGTATTTGGAAGTATAATATATTTTTATTAAAATATAAACACTAGTATTTTCTGGAATTATTTAAAAACACTTGGGTTTTTAAGTCAGTGATGTATACATTTTAAATTTCTTTCTATCATAATTATCTAATATGTTAAAACCTCCATATCTGTTAGTATTTCCCTCATAAAAGAGAGTCAATAATTTCTAAATGCAAAGGAAAGTCTCCTTCCAAGGTTATCAGTTCTTTAGAAAGCTGGTCTTTGGTGTCTTCCTCTTATGAAGCAGGAGGAAGAAGTATATTGAACATTCATGAACAAAAACTGAAATCTTATAGACCTTGATCTGAGTTTTGATTCTTTCACATATGAGCTTTGAGAACAAGTGCAAATTAAGTGCACTGAGCCTCTGTTTCTTCATCTGTAAAATGAGAAAAATAATGACAACTCCCTTCTAGATTTGCGATGAAGATTAAATGTAAATATGCATGGGAAGAGTAGTATGTGGCACATTTTAAGCACTAGTAAGAAAAACTACACAAGCACTTATATTTTCAGATTTTCTAAAATCTGAAAATTTAGGCTCCGCAGAGGATCTTAGATCCTTCTATGTCCCCATTACCATGAACACATAGTGCCTAGTGCTTTACTATCCCATCTTTGCCCAATTTAACCCTTTTATTTTTAGTCTTTAGAGCATAAATAAAAAGTCAATATATACTACATACACATTAGAAAGGGAGTAGTCTATGGTTGTATATAATTTTAAAGTGGATCCCTTTCCTTTTGCTAGTTTATGCATATAACTAATATATGATAATGAATATGTGCCTCAATATTAAAAATGAAATTCAAGTAAATTCAAAGAAAAAAGGTTGTGATAAATGTAAATAACAGCATAACTAATATTATATATTCTAGTACTATTTTGTAATTAATGTGAGATTTTTATTATTATACATCCAAATACCTTTTTTTTTTTTTTTTTCTACTAAGCCTATTACTCTGCCTCAGCATGGGCTGTACCGACCTTACCCCCATTCTCCCATTGCAATAATACAGACTAGGCTGAAACTAAAAACTCAGAGAAAAGGGAAGAGAATTAGGACAGAGAGAAACTTAAAACCTAATGCTTTTGCTCAGATACCCCACATCCTGGGTTTGACATCTATTTTTTTATTTTTTTACTAGAGAAGTTGTGGGTTTATAGAACAACTTGCATTGGTGTGGTACATTTGTTACTGTTATAATTGATGAAAGCACATTCTTATAATTGCTCTATTAACTATAATCCCTGGTTTAATTTAATTTAATTTAGAGTTCACTGTTGGTGTTCTGCAGTTCCATGGATTTAAAAAAAAAATTTATTCTAGTAACATATATATAACCTAATATATTCCATTTGAGCCACATTCCAATATTCAAGTGCTGTTAATTACAGTCACAATGTTGTACTACCAACACCACCAGCCATTTCCAAAACTTGTCCATTGTCCCAAATAGAAACTCTGAACATTTTAAGCCGTAAGTAAATAAGGCTTATAAATAAGCCTATGTAGCTTTTGAAAGGTCTATCAAGGAATAGAAAAACATTTTGCTCATAGAAATTTCACCATAATTGATTTGTTTTCATTATGAACTATATGATTAATCCTGCCTATTTCCATCCTGCTGAATCTTTTGAATTCATTATATATCTCCATATATGCTTTGCAAAATATAGATCCCATTTGTCCAGAACAGTTCAAGACAAGTGTGCTATTTATATTATTGACTAGCTTTTGCACATGACAGAATTGTTCCAAGTGCTTTATACACATTCTGCAAGTTAATCATTCCATTAATCCCACAGGGCAGGTACAATGGGTAACTCCACTTTACATTTTAATAAAAGGATGTGGTCCCAAATAGGTTAAGTTACTTTTTCAAGGTCATCCAGCTAATAAGTAGAAGTCATAGGAACAGATTCAACTCTATTTGACTTAAAACCTTAACCACCATATTCTAGTCATGGGCAATGCACAATAGATGCTTGTACAGCATCATGAACAGTTATTATTAGATGACTCCATAGACTCAAAAAATTGGTACAGGTCCAATAGTACACCTTTTTAAAAATATGAATCCTGCAAATATAGCACAATTTATATGTCAGAAAATTAACTCCTATTTACTGATGATGAGATTGTGCTTGTCACTTTGTCAACGTTATCTTATATATTTTTGCCCTAAAAGCTTTATAAGGTTAATGTTCTTAGGATTGCCATACAGATGAAAAACCTGAGGCTTAGAGAGGTCAAGTGATCTTTCAGAGGAGCACACATAGGTAGGCAGCAGAAGCCTGTGATTGTGCTAAGCTTTTAACTACAACACTGCCATATTAACCACTGGTAACAGTTTTGTGCCTCTCAGTTTGTTTAATACCTCTTTTTCATTGTGTTAGAGTACAGAACATGAATGTGCTCCGAGTATTGTTATATAAATTTACTGATTGAGTTCTAAATAAATTGTTAAAGAGTGTACCATCTTACTTTTCTACTCTTTGTAAAACTTTCCTGAGACACGATTTCATAACATTTTAACACATAAGTAAAAATATTATAGCATCTTTTAATTCTTCATTAAGCATATATGTTAAAATTACTTGCTTTTCTCAAACATTTATCTTGTTTAGAATTAGCACGGTATTTATATTGGATTCATTTTTACTTTTACCAATGTTTCTGCCATAACTCTCAGAATTTTCAGCTTTTTTCTGCAGTCTGTCTTCTATAATCTAGATAGAATTATGGGCCCAAGTGGGATACCCAAGACTGTTACATTTTTGTCAGATTCTTTCTCATATAATAGGTAAAGCCAATAAAATGATATACTAATGTAAGATAAAAGCCAGCTGCATTATTTCAATCCAGTGATTGAATTCTATCAATCAAGGTACCCTTTGCTGTCAGAAAAGAAAACTAGATGGTTCTGTAAGGATGAAAAAAAGGCTTAGGGTAAATTTAAGCAAAAAGCTTAATCTATAAAAGAAATATACTTCTAAAATTGGGGAATATGAACTGGGAAAAGTAAACAATATTTGATAAGGCTTGTCTAGACATTGATATCTTGTGTATGAATATTGAATAATAAAATTGAAATGAATAACATTATGATAAGATCAGGTAAATTTATGAAAATATTAAACAGCAGGAGAGAACAAAAATGCTGTGGCACTCTCATTTTAAGGACTGAATACAAATATGAGCCAGGCTTTTATTTAGCAAACTTTCTGATCAGCTAACCAGTATATAATGCCAACCATGGAAATCACATTATTTTTTCAATCCAGTTTCATTGTAGATTTTAGAAACTACTCTTCTCACATCGTTTTTTGTTTTTTTAAGTAACTTTTTAATTGTTACAAAATACAACATGTTCATTATCAAAATTTATAAAATTTAGGAATGTACAAAAAGACAATAAAATTCATCATGTAGCAGTCATTCTCAGAGTATATCAGTGTTAACATTTTTATTCTGGTATCTTAAGCCAATATTAAGTATTCTCCATTCTAAATAAAACTATCATGAAAGTTATTTCTTTATATTATATGCTGATTGTTTCTGATAAGCTTGTTTATTGTTTAACATAATTCTATTGATACATGTGTTAGATCATGGTTTAGATATATGGAAAGGAATATTTAAAGCTACAAAGTATGAGAAAATACTAATTTTCATTCTAGATAACGTGTGTCATATGTATTTAAATGAAACCAAATAACTAACCATATGGAAGATGGAAGGCTTACACTCATTTCATCACAGCCCTGCCTCATGGTTCTATGTGGTCATTTTGGGAAGTGGCCATATAGTTCAGGGCCTATGCATGTATCTCTCTTGGAACCCATTCACAATTTAGAAAAGTGACATGAGGAATTAAATGGTGGCCCAGATTCCCAAGGTCTTTTTTAAAACTTCTAACCTTGAACAACGTCATGGTTTTCTTTCATTTAAAAGGAACATAATTGCTTACATGGGTTTTTGATGCTGAATTCTATAGAATCACACATGTGCTAGTCATAGACTCAAGGTCTATATATAAGCTTATATCCAGAGTAGGCAGCACAATAGAAAGATTTCTGGTCCTACAGAGGAAAATTAAACTGATGATGGGAACTGTAGTTTTCAATTAGTTTAGTGTCTAGTTTGCCTGACAACATGAACTTTATCTTCACCAAAATTTTCAAAAACAATCTATTATCCTTACCCTCCAAAAATCAGTGCTACCCAATGTGTGGTATTTGAAACGTCAGCATGGCCTTCATCTGGAGGCTTAGAAATATAGACTCTCAGGTACCACCCTATACATTCTGAATTAGAACCTGAATTTTTAGCGAGCTCCTGGATTATTTCTTCTGTACCAAGTTAACCTCTAATTAATCTTCAACCTCTAATGTTAGTTCCTAGAGGAAACTTCTTTCAATGATATCCCCAAAAGGTCCAATGCCCTTATTAATCCTCTTATAGCATTAAGTTCCTCTTCTTCATGGCCCTTTAAATTGTATTTTTATATCATTTGATTACATGTCATTTGATTGTCTCCAGTAGACTATAAGCAGCAGAATGGATTCAGGTCTGTTTTTGCTCACTGTGGTATCTGTAGCACAGTGTATTACATAGAGTATACATGCAGTAAGTTTTGAATTAATTTACTGTTTGACAGTTAAAACTATTTGTATTATTACCATGTGTGGTTGGTTCCAACCTTTTAAAAAAAATAGATTTTAGTTTAATTGTTAGTATTATTATCATAAATACCAACCATTTGCTGAGTTTCTACTGAAAGAAACATTGTGTTGGAAGTTGAAGATAATTGAAAATATAATCAAACAATATGGTCTTTATTATTCAAGGGCTTACTATTTGGTAGAGATGTCAAAATTTTCACATGAAAAAACAAGTGGTAACTCAGACTTTGCATATAGTAAAAGGCAAATAAGTGAATTACATCTTTACTGACAGGATTGCTTTTTCCAAGTAAATGTACTTTTCATTCAACAAAAATTTACTGAGATCATCCTTGTATCAGACATTCTACTAGACACCGGGGGTATAAGATATATCTAATGCCTGCCCTCGCAGTGCTTTTATTTATTTATTTTTTCTAATTTGTAACATACCAAGCAAATCACTTTTTTTTTTTTTTTTTTT
>JAQZBX010003915.1:0-12637 GCA_029593785.1 Cabassous unicinctus
CCCCCCCCCCCCCCCGCCATAATCTAGCCCACCAATCCCTGTTTAGTAGTCACCTATGCTGAGAGCGATAGGCCCATGTTGGTTCTTTCTGATCTCCTTAATGCTGCTTGGCTTTTGTTTCTTTTAAAATAAAACCTACTTACAATTTGATGCCACATTAGGTTATAGATTGAAATATGATTTATTTATAGTTCACACCTATAACATCGTATCCTAAAGACTGGATTTCTCTTCATCATATGTGTTACCTATTTACCTGGTTTTTCCCCTTGCTTTGAGCAACAGTCTGAAAAGTGGAATGAATGTAACTGCTTCCCACCCCCGACACACCCCCCACCCCACCCCCGCAAAATACTGTGGTTAAAAGAATAGTAAGACCTAGAAGCATACAGTTGAAATGCATTATCACAAGATGCTAGGATATGGCAGCAGGACTGTAATTGCTTCTAAAATATAGTCAAAAGTGCCACATCTAGTCATGAGAAGGACATCTCTCTCATAGACTTTTATGTGCCAGGTACAGAGTGAGAAGCTATTTGTTCATGGTCTCATTTAATCCTCACAACAAAACTATTATCTCCGTGTTAAAGATGAAGAATCTAAGACTGGGAAAGGTTAGCTGACTTGCCCAAGGTCACACAGTCAGGGGCAGGGTTAGTATGCAAATTCAAGTGCATCTGATTGCTGGGATTGGGGTTTTGGAGGGTAGCCTTTAGCCCTGGAGCTGTCTCTACTTTTTCATTAAGATCAGGCTTATGCATGAACACCCAGGATTGGATTCGATTTTCCATTTCATAGATTCCACACCAATCTTTGTGGCTTTCCAATAAAAGAAACTGTTTCAGAATGGTCTGTGTGGAATTTTTTGAGGTGGCAATGAGCCTGTAAAAAAATGGGGGCCAAGATAGACTTCTTTTTAACTCTCCCAGAGAGTTAAGTTGAAAAATTCTTTCCTTCCACATTTAAACCTATAAAATGTATAAGCATAAGACAGAATGAACCACTAATTTTTTATTGTACTATACCCCAATTTTCTTGCCCTGGACACTGTCTTCCTGTCTCACTGTTAGCCATATGAGCAATATTGTCTATCACTCTTTGTGAGCTTTTTCATGCGGTTAAGGCAATCATGGACCAAAATCCAATCTCTCTATGATTGTAGCAGCTATTCCTTCAAAGTTCTTGGAATGTGTGCATTTAACTGTGGATGTGTATTTAATATTTTTTTTTTGTAAGTGCATTCATTATTATAATGCAGGTATTGGATTTTGCTATACATTCCTAGCAGCTCTTGTGGACTCAGTAGAAATAGCTATAGTTACATCAATAGAAATTCACCCAGTGAGGCTATTAGCTTTTATATTCAAGTCACATATTTGATATAGTGGTGAGAAAGGTATAGGTAAGTATGGAATTATTTGAAAATTATATCCCATGGAAGTTATAGCTTTTAATTATAAATTGATGAATAATATTAGGTAGGAAATGTAAACTGTCTTGTAGACCTTATAAGCTCTGTTTTCTTCCTTAGGCAATATGAGTAGTTTTAGGGCAGGATGATGTTACTTTTTTTCATTATACTGTGTTCTGTAGACAGTAAAGCAATTTGTATAGCAGTCTTGACGGAGGGAAAACGCTCTGAGTTTTGGAAGAGCACATTCCCCAGTGCTTATGGAAATGCTGAGATGGAGCCTTTCTGCCCTGAGAATTTCCAGTCCATGATCAGATAAACTCAAGATAAGTCCCGATATCACTGGGCAAGAAGCAGAAAGCAAGTTCTTGCTTGATTTCTGGACAGGAAATGGGTTTTCCTATTGGGAGCATCACGATCTTCTTCAGCTGAGAACCTCCTAATTGAAAAGCATCCAAGAAATCAACTAGTTTACTCTCTTCCATCCAAGCAAGGATTTTATTTAATGCAGATCTGAGCAGCCTTTTTGGTGCAAAGTCCTATTAAGGGAGCGTAAAAATGTCTCAGTACTACATTTTTTTTCTCAATGTATATATATATACGTATACATATATATATATGTGTGTGTGTGTATATATATATATGTTTATAAACTGGGAAAAGCCATGTGGGCAAATATGGATGCTTTAGCATTATGTTTTATTTTCCCTCACTAAGGACTTTTTTGGGGGGGAATGGAATCAGGGATGGAGGTCCAAAATTTTTCCAAGTTATATAACTAGCATGCATCATAGTGTCTGATCATGATGTATATTTGAATACCTTGTTGAATAAGACACTAGGAACTAGTATATTTGTCTTTACTGATCTTGTGAAGTCGTTGTGAAATATGATTTGTTTTATACTATCTCTTAATTTAGTATTCTTTAAAATGAGGTGTTTTTTTTTCAGTGTCAGCAGTCACAAAAGAAGTTTGCAGAAACTTTATTTTGAACTGCTTGATTTTCATCAGTCTCGTTTTCTCTCCTTGGTGGCAGCCATAGCAAGGTTTTAATTTTTTTTATTTTTAAGTTGTTCACAACCACCATCCTTTCCTATTCCAGACAGAACCAGTCAGAGGTCACAGATGCTGGCCAGGCACACCCATCAGGAGCCCTTCTCCCGTGGCCCAGGTCTCATCCAAGAACCTTCGCGCTCCCTTTGGCCATTTTTGTGTTCAATTTCCCCATCTAGAGATGAGGGTGTTCCTAAAGTTGGATCACACCAGGCAGACCTTTAGTTGGGGGTGGGATGGAGGCTACTCAGTACCAATGTAGGCAGGACCAGAAAATCATGTGTGCATCAACACACATTGATGCCTACATTGTGGTTTCTGCTTGCACATGTAACATGTACTCATTTTAAAATGTTCAAACAGTATGAATATAGAAGGTTGAAGGTCAGTGGTCAAAATTTTTAATAGGCACACTCCTCACCAATGACCATTAACAGTTTGGTGTGGATTCCTACAGATTTCTTAATGCAGATGCTAAAACATTGTTTGCCAGCAATACCATGCATAGATGCATACTGTTCTGAAGTTTTTCTTGCCCTTGGTAATATATCTCAGACTTCTTGGAGGCCCTTGAATGGCATATTCTAGACACCTTTCATTCTGCTGCAATTGGAGCTAGATGGGAGGATCCCTGTAACCAGGCGAAGAGGAAGGAACTAATATGTGTTGGGTAGGAACCCACGTGTGCAATTTCACATTACATATTTCCTTTAACGCTTTGCATTTGCAGATGAGAAAGAGGAGCCCACAGTACATGACATAAGGAAAGAGCTAAGATGCAAACCCAGGTCAATGTGACTCCAACTCTTTCCCTCTTACCACTCTTGAGTGCTCTGCCACATGGTTCTCCAGCCCCCATTCCTTCTCTGCTTCATCTGCCCTTGCCTCCTCGCTGGTCCTCCTGCCTCAGGGCCTTAGCACTAGCAGTCCCTCTCCTGGAACACTCTTCTCACAGATATCTGCATGGCTTGCCCCCTCACCTCCTTTAGACTTTGCTCAAGTGTCACCTTTGGAGGGAGGCTTTTTCTGACCTTTTTTTTTTTTTTTTTCTGACCTTCTTTAAAACTACACTGCCCACCCCAGGGACTCTAGCCCTCTTCCCTGCTTTGCTTGTATTAATAGCACTTATCACCTTCTAACATACATATGTTGGTTTTTTTCTGTTTATTAACTCTCTTTTGTTCACCGCCCTAACTCCTGTGCTCCATAGTAAGGCCTGGCAAATCACTGTGACATTCTTGGATCTCTCCAGCTTCTCCATACCTCTTTTGTTACCCCTTTCTGCTCTCTGTAGTAGACAGTGAAAACCTTAACATGCAAAGGGTTTATGTGTGTGTTTCGGGAAACCACACATAAGTGGAAAAGAATCGAGAGAGATCCTGTCTCACTCTTGAGCCAGTGAGGGTCTTGGCCTCCCAGGTAAAGATGCAAGGAGGGTCATGTGAGGGCTGGTCACCAAACAGCAACAGATACATGGGGAGATGGGCTGGGATGGACAGAGATCTGTATGGGTTCCCCTCCATTTTGGATGCACACTGTTTTTGAGACCTCCAAAAACAACACTCTGGACTCCACTGCCTTTTGCAGTGGCCTGAGTCACTCTTTCCCTAGAAAGGAAAAGGAATACATGGAAACTCACGGAGTTTAATCACCATGCTACTAACAATACCTTGTTGCATTTTTAGAAAGTTAGCTCAAAATACCTGTTGGTATCTTCCCTATTTAAGCAGATGTGAGAGTTCATTGTCAAAGCACTTATTCCACATATAGGAGAAGATTGCTCAGGATGTCGAAGAAGATTGCGCAGGAAGCTTGCACCAGCAACCTCAGAGCCTGAAAATCCTTTGGCCAAAGCAGTCCCAGGCTCCCAGTAGTTCTTGGGTGGAGCAAAATGATAAGTATTTCGAGGACTAAGTCAACCTCAGAGCATATTAAAATTGAGTACACTGGGATGCTGGAGGGAGTTAATGGTGGGAAGAAGTCTTGGAAAACTGCTCCTCAGCCACAGGAAGGTGGCCTCCTCCTGCCCCTGCCCCTGCCCCTGCCTGTCCTCCTTCTGCCCCTCCTTCTCTTCTTCCTCCTCCTCCTTGGTGGCTCTATTTGCTGCCCTAAGTGCTCTGAATTACAGGAGAGGAATTCCCCTTTAAAAAAATCACAGCCTCCCTAAAACTGCTTTTGATTTGTAATAGAATCACTCAAAAGCTAGGGCAGGGCGGATAACTCCAGTTCCCACAGCTCATTAAAAAAAAGAATTTTAGTATTTTTGCCCTTTGCAACCCAGGTTTTTAAAAGTCTAGACTGCCATCAGGCAGCTGTTCTCTGGATTTCTGTCTCAATCTCTAATGCATGCAATGCTTTTGGCTTCTCCCCATTGTCCAAAGTGAGTTATTTCATTGGTGATTCCCTCTCACTCCCCACTCCAGTTCTCCATGGACTACGGAACTGCCATTTCTGTCAGCCAAAGTAATGTTTACGGTAAAGGTATTCCCCCCATAGCAATTTCCCTTGAAATCCTTAAATCTTTGTATGTTACCTAAATTTGATGCAGTGTTTAAAATAAAAAATAAAAAATAAAAACAAGCAATTTCTGTAACATTTGCTAGTTCTCCTTTAACCATGACTACAAAAATTTGTTAGTTTTGCCCATCAAAACAAAAGAACAGGGTGATATACCTGGCAATCCCTCAACTAAAGAAAAAGCTCCATTATTTTGGCACATAATCTCAAAAGAAAAGCTTGGGAAGTTCACTGCCATCTCTCTCTGTCCTTTCACTGTCAATTTCTTCCTGGGGCTCTATCTCCTGCCAGCCTCGCTTGATGCCCTACAAAGAGCTTCTGTCCCCACCTCTCTGCTGAAACAGGACTCTTAAAGGTCACCCTCCACAGTCTAATCACAAATCCAATGGCTGTTTCTCAGATTTCGTTCCTGATGGCTCAGCAACATCTGACCCTATTGACTCCTTCCCCTCCTTGAAACGCTGTCTGTTAGCAGTGCCTTCGCAAGGTGCCCCGTCTCTGTCTGACCTCCTCTCTACCCTAAGCCTTCCTGTTCTCTTACTGCGAGGCAGTCAGGTGAGTGTGGGTTCCTCCCAGGGTGTGAATCCTGACTCTAGCAACTAGCTAACTGTGCAACTTTGACTTAACTTTTTAACCTCCGTGTGTCTCAGTTTCTCATTGGTAAAATGGGGAGAAGAAAAATAGCAACATCCTAGGGTTGTTGGGTAGAGGGTTAAGTGACTGTGCCTAGTACAGAGAAAGCACTCAACAAATATCACCTTTTATCATGATCACTTCCTGTTAAGATGCCATCAGAGGCTCCCTAGTATCTGCTGGATAAAACCCTAACTCTCCTTCTGCAAAGCGGGCCTCTGTGAGCTAGCCCACTTACTGACTGTCCCCGCCTGTTCCCAGCCTGGGCCCACTTGTAAGCGCCCCTGCTCATGGACCACCTTCTCCCCTCCCTGCTTAGCTGCAGGCTGGGCCACCAGGAAACACCCAGCACAGAGCACAGACTGCCTCGTAACCTAAGACATCCTCCCCCGGGCACCAAGCCTATCTCTCGCAAACAGATTATAAATTACTTAAGGACACCAGCTGTGATTTATGCTTTTAAAAAATATCTTCCTCAGCATTTAACACTATGCTTTACACATAGTAGGAATTTAGCTCATCTCTTTAACTGCCAAAACATTATAGTTTCACTTAACCCTTCCAAAATCCTTTTTTCCTCCTAAACTAAAACTTGTACTGATCTGTCATGGAGCCTATTTTCTATTTGCGTGACGTGGGAAAACTGAGTCAACGCACGGGAAGAGTTAACCACCTGAGAATCTTTTTAGAATGAGGATAGATGGCAAGAGATTTATTATTAAAATAATAGCAGAGGGAGTGATTGGGTGCCTTTTAAAGGTAGTTTGAAATCCTACAAACTTAGGAAGTTGTTGGGATTTTTAAAAAGTGTTTGGACTTTTTTTTTCTGTCCTTATACCATCCCTCCCAAGTTAAATGAACTCTGAGGGGTGAGTGGGAAATCTGTAAATCCTTCAGACCTTGCCCCAGGCTTGCTCCTGAGCCCTTATGTTCTATTCCTGCTTCCTCCTTACTATCCAGGTGAAGAGGACATTGAAGTCGAAGGAACCACCAACTTAAAAAAAAAAAAAATAACCCTATTGCTAGCATGCTGGGTTGGCACAGCAAATGCAGCCTGCATTTTCGTCGTTCTCTGCTGTGCCTCTGGGGTCAGGAAGAGTCCTAGAGCAGCACTGCCGATGTAACGACTTGCCCTCTCTAACCCTGGAACCCACTAAGGACTGTGTTCTTTGCACCTTGGGATTCTATAACAGGGCTTTGTGTCCTCAGCACTGTTGACATTGGGGGCCGGGTGAGTCTTTGCTGTAGGCGCTGTCCTGTGCACTGTCGGAGATTCAGCAGCAGCCCTGGCCTCTGCCCACTAGATGCCAGGACCACCCCCCACCCCCCACCCCCAAGTTGTGATAACCAGACATTATCAGATGTCCCTGGGGAGGCAAGTTGCCCCTGATGAGAACTACTGCTCTCCCTGGATAGGATCAATCCACATAACTCAGCACCTTTCCAGTGTTTAGAATACCATTACTTGGACAGTTTGGGTCAGGTAAAGATCATAATACACATGGAAAAGTAAATTTGGGTTTGAAATTACTGAAAAAGAGAGGGAAAATTTAATTGTTTAATGATACAAACAATGATATCTTAAATAAGGAGGGTGGAAGCAAATAAAGTAATTATGGAAATTCAGACCGCCCTACTCACCTGAACTTCTCAAGTCTGAACGAAGGTTCATGTCTGAATACAACACATTCTGGGACTGTTAACAATCTTCCTTGAAGTATTTTTGTTGAAATTTTATTTCAGTGGTGATAATACATTTAGGCCTTTGATAAGAAGTATGTTATACCCAAACTAATTAATATTTCTGGGCAAACCTTAGTTGATTATCATCGGAGGAAATTATATTTGACTTGAGATGAACTAGCTCTTCTCATCAGAATTTGCTTTTGACCTCAAAGCTGCTTCAAGACTTTGGTGCTTCAGGGGTGAAGTAGAAATGACAACGTACCTTGTGCTTTGGTGAAAGGCCACAATTGCTCGGTGATCTTCATGACTGTTAGAAAACGTAGCTGTAGGCTAGTGATTTAAAACCCACCTCCAATTGACAGTCACCATTATGTTCTTTCTAAATGCAGTAGCAGAAATTGCATACCATGCGCGAAGACTGAGAGTGACAGTTAAATATGCTGCTTTCTGGAAAATGTTAAGGCTCCAACGTTGGGAGAGACCCACTTTGGCCAGAGATCACCTTTGACTGGCCTAATTGCCTTTAAAAAAGGGAAGTGTATACAGAAGACCCCCCACAACGAGGGGGGGGGAATAAATAAATAAATCTTTAAAAAAAAAAAGAAGACCCGCCCCCCAAGATGTTTGCTATCCGATAGTCTAGAAATAAGCTTTGTGCAGTTTCTTGAATCAAGGAAGCAAGACAGAATTGCTTATTCCACAGACAACTGTATCATCAACATGCCAGACCTGTGCTAAGAGGTGGGAGGAGTTCCAAAGATCGTGTCCACCTCATTGCACAGATCAGGAAACTGGACCCAGAAAGATCAACAACCTCCCCAAGGTCAAGTTACTAGTTAGTGACAGAAGTGGGGCATAGAACCTGGGTTTCCTGACTCCTTGCCAATGTACATTCCCCTTTCTACACTGCCTCGGGTCATAAAGCTCTCCTATTTTTCTAGAACCTATAACCCATCACTTCTGTGAGCATCAGGGTTCTTATACTTGCCCTGCTTATCTCAGGATTTGTTGTGAGGATCCATGAGGCAGTTCAAAAAAAGATGGTTTAAATTTCTAAACTACAAAATGTTTTTGTATGATCGATAAATATGATACTCAACCCAGATTTTTACTGGTTAGCAGGAATCTATTTGACTCTGAAAATTTGAGTCGACAGTCTAGTCAAATAGGTTACCTCTGTGAGGTAGCTAGCACTAGCCTGGGAGGGCTCAGGTGGGAGAGCCGGCTTTTGGCTTTAGGGAACAAATCAGAGGACAGTGAAGGTAGGAGAAGAGGTAGGGTCCTGGCTCAGTAGCATACCATCTCAAGGTGTGACTGAGAGCAAGATGATTGTTCTTCATTTTTATTGTGTTGTAAAGGCTGTGGGAGATGGGGCTTTGCATAGTAAGAGGCACATGCCTCTTAAGAGGACAGAATATCAGAGCTGTAGGAGACCATGAGAGCTTGTGGTATCAGCCAGGGTCCTTGGTGGTAAACAACAGAAACCTACCCTGATGAACTTGAGCAGTTAGGAGTTTATTAACTACCAAATATTTTACAAATGTAAATACCGTTCTCAGCTCAACTTTTATTGAGTATATTGAGAAGTAGATCAGGAAGGAATATGTTTATCTGGGAGTAACAGAAAATCAGGGGGAAAAAGTGGCTTAAATATGAAGATTATTTTTCTTATTACATAAGTCTAAAGGTGGCAGTCCAAGATTTGTCATATTGTGCAGGGATGTGATCAGAGACTGAGGTTCTAGTTAGCTTTTTGCTCTTCATGGTCATGGATAGCTGCTCCACCTCCAGGCATTTCATCTGTGTTCCAGGCAGGAATAAGAAGGAAGGAGGAAGGTGAAGTATAAAGCCTTTTCCCCTCCAGATTTTGCCTTTATATTGGAGAAGGAACCTATTCCTTCATTTCATTGATTAGAACTGTATCATGTGGCCACTACTTAATGCAAAGGAGTCTTGGAATTCAAGTATTTTGTTTTCTGATCTCAAGAGTAGAGGGAGACAAGGGAGAAAGGCGGTGAAATGGGGATTGACAGCCAAGCTAAAATATCTATGACAGAAAAACATGACATTTCTTAAAAATCATAGGGTGGGTAGAGAGCCAGGCTCAGAATATAAGCACAGTGGCCAGGCAAGCTATAAAGGTGCCACAAGGCACTACTGCACTACTCTGGCCTTGACCGCTACCCAGTCAGCATTCACTGCCCTTCCCCTGGGCTTCTGACGCCACTGCAGCTAGATTTTTGCATTCTTTTTAAGGATTCAAAGTCCCTAACTGGGTTCACATGCCTGTGCTGTTGCTGCATGGGAGGGGTAGGGAGAAAGAATACCCGCCCCCACAACTAGGCTTTCATGTTGTGGGGGGAAGGGCTTGCCAATCACCTATCTTAGGATTCCTCCAAATAGCGAGGGTCTCCAATGCTGGGCAGCCCAAAGTGACAAATACTCACCACCCCCTATTTTACAGATGGGAAACTGTATTAGGGTTCTCGAGGGAAACAGAACGGACAGGAGATACCTGTAAATAGTATGAGATTTTATAAAATTCTCACTCAACCGTGGGGATGCACAAGTCCAAATTCCACAGGGCCTCCAATGAAGATCCTTGATGAGTTCCCAGGAGACACTGGCTGTGTAGAACTGGGAATTCTCTCTCGGAATGCTGAAATCACTTCCCCTTTTAAGGCCTTCAACTGATTGGATAAAAGGTCACTCACTGCTGAAGGCAATCTCCTTAGTTGATTGTGGATGTAATCAGCCATCTATGCAATCAACTCACTGATGATTAAAGTCCATGAAATGCCCTTGTATTACAATTAGCCCAGTGCTTGCTTGACCAGACAACTGGGCACCATTACCTGGCTGAGTTGACACGTTAACCTAATCATCACAGAAGCCTAAAAGAGGAAAAAGATTCAGCCACCGTGGGTGATGGGCAGAGCCGAGACTGTCTTTTCTGATCTCTGCCACATGTACCCAGTCGGTTGGTCCCAGAGAAGCAGCTACCCACATAGTCTTTCCTCAGGATCCCTGACATTGCATGAGGGTGTGGTGGGGGTATCTTTGGAGGCATCCCCTCCTTCTTCCAGCAGTATGGATAGATCCCTTTCTATCCCTAGAATCTTCCCAGAAGCCACTTCCTTTTTATGTAACTTCAAGGCTTTCCAAAAGTAAGAAGTAAACATTCTTAAATTTGGGACTCTTGTAACAGGGTGCTGAATGAGATGTTTTGTGAAGATACTAGTCAGTAAATAAATCCAACTTCTAAAGAGGAACAACTAGGCACAACCCTTGTGACCTATAGAAAAAGGTGACTGTACCAGTCCAGTGACAACCACCCCATCACCCACCCATAGCCTGTGTGAGGAAAATCCTAGATAGTCAAGGAGATTTATTCTCTAAAAATTTTTTTTTAATTTTTTAACAAGTCAATTTTATTGATACATATTAATAAAGCATAAATCTATCCAAAGTGTATAGTCGCTGGTATTCAGTATAATCACATAGTTGTGCATTCATCACTTCAATCATTTTTAGAGACTTTTCATTATTTCAATAATAATAATAAACAAAAACAAGCAAAAAACTCATCACCTCTCAATCTCTTTGCTTCCCCAGCTGTACATAGTTGCTATTCTGTTTCTGTCTCTTTGGTTTATTTGTATTTATATTTTGTAAAAACAGTCTTATATATGCAGTATCACGCATATTCATATTTTAATGAGGTTTTGCTATGTTATACAGTCCCATGTTACGTTTTTTAGCTCTCCTTCTATACATGACCTTAGACTTACCCTTTCAAGCACTGTCATATCCATATAATAGCTCTGCTAGTTACAAACGCTATGATATTCCTTTACCATTTCTATTCATTTCCAAAGATTTATAACCTTTTTACCTATTCTGCACAGATTAACCCTCAGCTTTCCATTCTCTACCCTCATTCTATTTTCTAGTGACCTATATTCTAATTATTAACTCCATGAGTTTACACAATGTATTTAGTTCATAATAGGGCAATCATACAATATTTGTCCTTTTGTGTCTGGCTTGCTTCACTCAACATAATGTCCTCCAGGTTCATCCATGTTGTCATTTTCTTCACGACTTCATTTCTTCTTACCACTGCATACTATTTCATCTTGTGTATACACCACAATTTGTTTATCTATTCATCAGTTGATGGACAACTGCATGGTTTCCAACTTTTGTCAATCATGAATAATGCTGCTATGAACTTTGGTGTGCAGATGTCTGTTTGTGTCACTGCTCTTAGTTCTTCTGGGTATGTACCAGCAATGGCATTGCCAAGTCCCATGGCAAGTCTATATTCAACTTCCTTAAGAACTGCCAATCCACAGTGGCTATACCATTCTACATTCCCACCAACAGTGAATAAGCATTCCTATCTCTCCACATCCTCTCCAACAATTACGGTTTGCTGACTTTTTAATAGTGGCCATTCTAATAGGTGTGAAATAATATGTATTATTATTTATTATAAAATAAATAAATAAATATTTATTTTATATATGCCCCCCCACCCCAAAGGTTCTCTCATCTGTCTGCTCATTATTTGCTTGCCTTCTCCAGGAGGCACCGAGAATGGAACCCAGGACCTCCCACATGGGAGGCAAGTGCCCAACGGCCTGAGCCACATCCGTTCCCCGTGGGCTGTGGCATCTGCTGGCTTGTGGCATCTGCTCGTTTAGGCATCTGTTTGTTGGGACGGGTACAGCATCTAGCTCATTGCAGCAGATGCAGTGTCTGTTCATCTTCTTTAGTAGGCACTGGGATCTGAACCCAGGACCTCCCCTGTGGGAGGCAGGCGCCCAACTGGTTGAGCCATATCCACTTCCCTCACTGTAGTTTTGATTTGCATTTCCCTAACTGCTAATGATGTTGAACATTTTTTCAAGTGTTTTTTGCCATTTATATTTCTTCTTTGGACAATTGTCTTTTCAAGTCTTTTGCCCATTTTTTAATTGGGTAGTTTGTCTTTATTATTGAGTTGTAGTATCTCTTTATATATCAAGGCTATTAAACCCTTATCGGATATATGATTTCCAAATATTTTCTTCCATTGAGTCAGCTGCCTTTTGACACAGTCCTTTGAGGTGCAAAAGTGTTTAATTTTGAGGAGGTCCAATGTATCTATTTTTTCTTTTGTTGCTTGTGCTTTGGGTATAAGGTTTAAGAAACTACCACCTACCACGAGACCTTGAAGATGTTTTCCTACATTTTCTTCTAGGAGTTTTATGATTGTCACTTTTATATTTAGGTCCTTGATCCATTTTGAGTTAATTTTTGTATAAGGTGTGAGATCGGGGTCCTCTTTC
>JAQZBX010003915.1:12737-23615 GCA_029593785.1 Cabassous unicinctus
AGACATTTTTGGCTACTTGGGGCCCCTTACTCTTCCAAATAAATTTGATATTTGGCTTTTCCCTTTCTGCAAAAAAAAAAAAAAGCTGTTGGTATTTTTACTGGGATTGCATTGAATCTGTAAATCAGTTTGGGTAGAATTGACATCTTATTGATATTTAGTCTTCCAATCCATGAATATGGAATGTCCTTCCGTTTATTTGTCTTGCTTGGTTTCTTTTAGGAATGTTTTGTAGTTTTCTGAATACAGGTCCATTATGTCTTTGGTTAAGTTTGTTCCTAAATATTTAATTCTTTTAGTTGCTATTATAAATGGAATTTTTTTTTTTTTTTCTGATTTCCAAGGAGAGTTTATTGACTGGGGAGAGTGCATTGGCTTGTCCCTGCCCCTTCCCATAGGGGCTGGAAGAGGGTTGTTTCCTCCCATCCAAGTGAGAAGGCTCCAGGCAGGGTAGAGATGCCCATATGGCCTCTGGAGAAGCTGTAGCTGCATCCCGCAGGAGAGTCAGCCCTAGGAAACTGACAGCCCAGAGAAGGCTGTCAGCCAAGGGAGAGCACTAAGCAGTCAAGTGTGAAGACTTCGGCCCCTTTACTCCAATCATTGGCCCTCTCACCCCAGGCCCACCACCAACGCTGGGAAGCCAGAAGCAATGGAGGGAGGGGAGGAGGAGTGGAAGGACAGACTGCATCCCCTTCACCACTGCAGGACCTCAAACTGTGGGTCAGCCCAAGCCAGGAAGAGGGAGGAGCTTTGAACTGGATGTGAGATTGAAGACTTGATATAGACCCGATGAGATTTATTTTTAAAAACTTGAAAAAATTAGTCTTATTTGCTGAAATGAGGCGGTTCTTGAAATTATAAATAACCAGAAAGCTATAGTCTGTCAAAGGTCTCATCAAGGAACAGGGAAGAGAGAGCCAGCGGGGGGACTATCAAGTCAAAGGCTAGAGAGAAATAAATCTGTTTCTTGTGTAAACACATTTGGACTGTTACAACTTACTCTCCTTTTCCTAAAATAACATTCCAAGATCTGAAAAGAACCGTTAAACTAAAACATCAAGATTTCTGGAATCTATCCCCGGCTTCTCCACAAAGTAGGAGTGTGACCTTGGGCAAGTCACTTCACTTGTCAGGGTCTCAGCTTCCTCCTCTATCAGATGATGGGATTGGATTTTGAGGTCCAGGTATCCCAGGATAATTTCTCTATTCCTCTAAACTGTGCAGTGCCTTAAAACAGCAGGACAAAATAGTTCACACAGTGAGCTGGCTTTACAAAGTGTACTTCGGTTATATTTGTTGGAAGAGTGAAGCATAGATGAGTGGCATTTGGCAGGAGAAAACCTTAGTACATCTGAAACCTTTAATTATACACTGTAGGCAGCTCTGTAGCTTGGTCTGTGTCAAAAGACACCACATTATCAAATGACATGTTGTAGAGATATTCAGAGTTTTTGCAACAGCTTGTTCATCTGTGGCGTGATTGGCCTGTGTCAGACAAGTAGAATCCACATTTTCAACTGAGTCTGCATTTAAAAACCTGAATGCTCCTATATTTAGATTAAAGATTCTCTTGGCCAGGCCTGTGGAGATGAGTCCATTGAACTAGACTATACTCAGTGGAAAGTGCGGGTCCCATAGCTGGTGACACATAGGGTTTATTCAGATTTTGTATGTAGTTAAATACTCTTGCCACACTGGGTATAAGGGGTCTTATACATGGCTTTTTATGTATTTTACTATATAAGTACTATATTAAAAGTAACACATAATATATAAATGAGAATATGAATTAGAAATACTTTTTTTTTTTTTGAGGTACTGGGGGCAGGAGATTGAACCCAGGGCCTCATATGTGGGAAGCCAGCACTCAACCAGCCACATCAGCTTCCCTGAGTTGGTTTTTTCATTTGTTTTGCTTGTTGTTTGTTTCTCTTTTTTTCAGGAGGCACTGGGAACCAAACCTGGGACCTCCCATGTGGGAGGCAGGTGCTCAACCGCTTGAGCCACATGTGCTCCTATAGAAATACTTTTTTGCAACAAGAAAAAAAATTGTCTATAACCTTGCTATCTAAAGATACTATTTACATTTTGTGCCTATCCTTTCAGACTTTTTATGCATATATACATATGAATAAATATATGAATATATATACATATACAAATATGAATATTTTTTTAAAATAGGACTATAGTATATGTTTGGTTTAATAACCTGATGAGGACAGCAAGGAGTCCTGTGTGATGAGAGTGTTGTGATTTAGGGGGTAGGAAATAAAGCCAGAAGGGAGGGTCTTGTAGACAATAGTGAGAATTTGGATTTCATTTAAAATTTACTGGGAGGGGTGGGTGTAGCTCATTGCTTTGACATTCTGCTCTCCATTGTACAAGGTCCCAGGTTCAATCTCCAGAACCTCCTAAAAAATAAAAATAAAATAAAATAAAATTTACTGGGACACCTTTAGGGGCTTGAAGCAGAGGAGTGACATGATTAAATTTGTTTTGGAAAGTTCACTTGGCTTTGTAAGGAGATAGCCTCTAGGGAACCAGGGAAGGAAACAGGAAGAGCAGCTAGGAGGCTGTTTCAGCAATTCAGGTGAGAGATGGTGGTGGGTTGTCCAGTGGACATACCAGTGGACGTGGGGACAAATGGTTGGATTCTGGATATGTTTTGAAGTTAGAGGCAATAGGATTTGCTGATGAATTGAATGTAGATGGTAGAAGAAGAGAAGAGTCAAGGTTGACTTCAAAGTTTTTGGTGTGAGCAACTAGAAGGATGAAATTGCCTTTTACTGAGATGGAGATGGAGGAAGCGCAGATTTTAGGTGGGGGAAATGGAAGTTCTGTTTCGGTCATGTTAAGTTTCAGAATCTATTAGACGTCTAATTGAAGATGTCAAGTAGGCAATTGGAATTACAAGTCTGGAGTTCAGGGGAGAGGAAGGGACTGGAGGTAGAAATTTTGTGTGGCTGGCATTTTAAGCCATGAGCGTGAATGAGTTCACCTAGGCCCTGGGAGAGAGGATAGATGGAGAAAAGAAGAGGTCTGACTAATGAGTGCTGGGGCACATCAACATTTAGAGACCAAGAGGAGGCGGCAGGCCAAGCAAAGGAAACTGAGAAGGAACATCCAGCAAGGGGAGAGAAAAAACAGATGGTGTGGTCTCGTGGAAGTGAACAAAGTGTTTCAAGAAGGAGGGAGTGATCAACTGTGTCTAATGCAGCTGAGAGGTTGAGCAAGATGGGGACTGAGAATTGAACCATCATATTTAGCAACACAAAGGTCATGGCTTTGAGATGCAGCTCCAGTCCCCAAGGTCTGGGTCTAACTGATGATGTAGACTTGCTGAGGATTCCTGAATCAGCCAACTCGTCTTTATTTTATTGCTTCATTAATTCAGCAGACATTTATCAAACACTTTCTCTGTGCCTCACACTCTTCTAGGAACTGAGGGTGGCAAAAATGATTCGTACCCCAGTCTTGCCCTCAGGTTCAGAAGTCTGAGACCCAGGTATACAGGAATGTCAGATCTGAGTCTGCTGATTCTTAGGGTTCTTTTCTCATGTATTTATAAATGTTTTAAATTGAGGCTATATTTTATCTACCCATGTTCTTCACCAATCCTGTCAGAGAGGAGGAGGAGGAGGGTTTATGGACCCTTTAACTTTCCTTCCTGAAAGATCTATACCTTAATTTTTAACTTTTTTTTTTTTAGAAATAATTTCAAATTTATAGGACATTTGCAAAAATAATACAAAACCCATACAGAGAACTCCAACATACCACCCCCATCCAGATACCCAGATTCACCAACTTTTAACATTTTGCCATATTTGCCATATCATTTTATCTATCTGTCCATTCATCTAACTGTCCATCCATCTATCCATCCACCCACCCCTTATTTCCTGATGGAAATTCACCTCTCCCATTTCCTGACTAGCTTACCACTTACCAATTATGTAAGAGAACTTTCCCTTCCAGCTGAATGGTAAACATCTCATCCTACAGGAGACAGTCATCTAATCTTCTAACTCAGTTGACCAAAAATGAATATATACTCTTTTCTCTCAGACCCTCTAAGCAAATGGGTGTTTTTTTCTTGCCTCAGAATAAAGAACAGCCTTGTTTTGGTGTGGATTCTGATCTTTGTTGTAACAATCACTAGTTCCCTTTACATTCCTCAACCAACACATATTTATCAAAATTCTGACAATATACTCAAAGTATATATTGAGAAAGAAAACCCCACTCAGAAAGAGTTTACCAAGTCCCAAGGAGGAATGGTACCCATGGGCAGTGCAGGAAAACCTCAGAGGAAGGTGTGGAGGGCAAGGAATTGTCACGGAGGGTTCTGGGGAAGGTGGGGCATTAGCTGAGCCTCAAAAGGTAGATAGGATTTGAACAGGGAGGGTAAATTATAATCATACAGGTTATTTGATGTCATATTCAAGGATAATGCTGATGGTAATTACAATTTATACTGACAGGTTGGCCTGAAGAGATGGGCTCATTCTCAGAGGTACTTCACATTGAGCCATGTGTATGTGAAGTGCACTCAGGTTAGCCTGTGCTTGAGGGGCCTGTGTATAAAGGTTCTGGGTTACCTTTTGGGGGGACTGCTGATAGTACATGGTTGTAGTGAGATGCTTTAGAATTTGGAAATAAGATTGCCTTAATTTATCTATTTATTTTAATTCATGTGGTAGATACTGAAGCTATATCAAGACAAATAAGGCCTCTGTCCTCAAAACCCACAAATGGTGGTATTAAGAGGATAAATGAACAAATTGTAAATGTGGATTTGGAGGAACCCAATACTTTAGTGAAGGTGACCTGCTTTGTAATCTTTAGGAAGGCAAGAAGAGGAGGGAGACCTAGCCAAGGAAACTGAGAAGGAACATGGTAATTTAGTAATTAGTAAGATGAAACTTAATTATTTATCACCCTGTTTAGAGAAAAGCTATGTGAATAGAAGAGCGGCAGTTGGCCCCAACACATAGAGAAGAAAAGCCAGAGACAAACTTGCAGGGAATGTCCGCAGAGTCTGTCAGGCCTGAACCTGTGGTGCAGGAAGGCTCTTTGGGCTTCTTGGAGCTTAGCTGGAGTCCCCTCGAGGCTCCTTGCCTCTCTTTGCTTTCATTTCCTGTAATTTACAGTCACTGATTGGCTTCAGGTGTTCTGACTCTGGGCGGCAGGTAGTGAACATAAGCATTCTGAATACTGGAAGAGAAGCTTTCTCTCTTTCTCACACATATACAGGTCAATAAATTGGCAGTCTGATCTTTATATTTCTTTTGAGTTTGATTAGTATGATTTAGTTAATCATGTTAAGGTTGACTCATCCTTGAGACTGACAAAACTAGAGGCACAGCCTGACACTTAGTGAAGTTGCCAAGCTAAAGCCACAGAGCAAGACTTTTTGATACACACAGTCTTTGGGTCTTCGAGATATTATCTGTCATCATGGATCCTCCCTGCTACCTCAGGGGATGCCACACTTCTCCCTCAATTCAAAACCTGGGAAATTTACTTAGCAGACTTTTTTTTGGCATTTATGTATGGAGATTAACTGAGGAACTGGGAGGGGCGCACTGGAGAGCTCCTTAAAATACCCCTTTAGGGAGAACGAGCTCACCTCCTAAGGTTGGTAAAGATGCCAAGACTGGAGTGGGTCTTGGATTATGCTGTGTAAACAGGAGCTCAACTATAGCACCAAGTAGAAAGTAAGTGCCAGAGCTATAAGACAGCATAAAGAAACTTGGCAGTAATCAAGAGGCCCCCCTATCTGATAGCAGCAGTGAGACACAATGATGTCTCCTTTTAAGATCCCTAAAGCGACATTGCCAAACTGGAAACAACTACCTGCTCCTGGATCCCTCCTGCCCGCTTCTCACTGAGATCACTCCGGCGGCAGCACTGGCCTCTACAGATGGGGCTGGTTCTCACATCACCTGCTGCTCTCTGACCCTGTGGCCACCTGCCTCCTGGCCCAGGGCTTCACCTTACCTTTCTCTGCTTTGTAGCTCCCCATGGACCCTCTAGAGATTGTTCCAAAGGTTCTTTTTCTCCTACTGAGGTAGGTTTCTTTTCTAAGGGCTGTCTCACCTGTAATCACTCTGGTCACAACCTAAGTTATTGTCATCTTGGCATTTGTACACAGAGCTCAAAAGGTCACAGGAAGTCAAGGCTCCACCTTCTGCCACGCCATTGACTATGGGGCAAGTGCATCGACTCATCTTTAGTTACTTTAACCTGTGTTGTACTCCAGGGTTGGTTTCTTTCTGATCCATGCCTTTCCAAGAGCAAGATTAGGTTTTCCATACAAGTGTTATATTCTAGGTTCCCAAACTGCTTTCTTAATCCTCAGTTTACTCATAAAAAACCCTATATGGGGGACATATTACACAAATTATACCCAAAATTTAAGGCAAAACCTGTCTCTACCACTTTGCACTGTGCTGGGCTCATTAAATATGATGTTCCAGCCATATTGGAGGAAAACATCTAAAACCAGTGAGAAGGAAACTGAATGACTATGCACCCAACTTGCCATGATCATGCAGTGGAATCAGATGGACTTGGGTTCCAATTCCAGGTAAGCCACTCACTGACAGTGTAGACATAGGCAAGGTTCTTAACTTCCTTGAATCTAAGGGTCCACATCTGTAAAATGGGGCTAAAACCAAGTACATTGAAGAGTTCTTGTGAAAATTTCCTGAGATAGTAAATGTGGTTGAAAGCTTCCAGTACCACACCAGATGTACAGTCACCATTCCATAAATCTTCCCATTATGGTCATGGCAAGATCCCATGGCACAGCTCAGAAAGGAAGCACCATCTGGCAGCACACCGTGTGGACTCAAGAAACTGGCCCCTGGGGACCACATGATTATAATAGTGCCTCCCAAGAGTTGGTGGTTTTTCCTCTAGAGCTCTCTCTCCCCACTTTTCCTTAAAGGAAGAATCATTCTTTCTTTTCAAAACTATTAATTCTTGTATTCTTGATTCAGTTCCTTCCCACTTATGTGAGAAATGTATTTGCAGATATCATCGCTTCATCTCTATTGTCTACATTCTCTCAACAAACTCATGTCATGCCTTTGCTTAAAAACACTCTTCCCTTAACCCTGTAGTCCACTTAAGATACATGTCTTCTCTCTCCTTCAACTGCCACTTCTAAAAGGTATTAATTCAACAGATGTATTTTGCACATCACCATGTGCCAGGTACAGTGACTGACAATGAGGAGCCATCAAGTTGTCAGCAGAGGATCATATCAGGTCTCCTGCCTCTGTCTTGAGCAGGGTAGTGACCAAATTCTTAGCAGCTTCTGGTCTAGGCCTTGCCCAAGTCTGCCTTCACCTGAGGCCCTCCCAACAGTCTCTCTTCTCCAGCCTCACCTGCTCAACTTCATTTTCTTGAACCAGTCCTATGTTGCCTTCCACCACAGGGAGGGAATACACTTCCCCTAATTAATTCCTATGTTTCCTCTAGATCCCAGTTCAAGCCTCCATTTAGGGCACATTCCTCTTTTACATACTTATAGGCTCATCACTCTCTTTTATTCAGAACACTTGGCTCAGTTTCTAATTCTACATTTATGAGTTTAATTACTTGACTGTCCTTCCCTCTTTAACCATGTCTGTTTTTACTACCATTCCATACAGGGCTCCTAGCATAGTGTCTAGTGATGGGAGATCACTAAATAGTGGTAGAAGGAAGAGAGGGAGAGGGAGTGAGGGTGTCTTCCAGGAGCCAGTCAAGTAGAGAGAAGAAAATAATGTATTATAATGCTTTAAGCAGAATATTATAATGGAGTTATGTCCTGTGTGTTGTGGGAGCATAGCTGAGCAGCAGATAGCTCGTAGGGGTGGGAGTGCAGGTGTGAAGTAGTTAGCAGTCACCTCTGAAAAGATGAGTAAACATTAGCTAAGCAAATGAGGAAGTAAATGGCATTCTGGCTGAGGAAAGGGCTTATACAAAGGTGTGAAGGAACTTCATGAGTTCAGGGAACCATGAGTGAAGTTGGTATTACAGTGAAGTTATGTGGCATGAAGGGAGCTTGTGGAGAAATGGAAAGAGCTGGGGATACAGATAATGGAGGGCCTTTCCTATTTCCTGTGGATTTTGAATGGATCTGGAAAGAACCAGAGATGAGACTTATGTAGAAAAATAGTATGATCAGATTTGCATTTTTAAAAGACTTCTTTGGAAAACTGGAACACTCAAACATTGCTGATGGTGATAAAAAAATAGTATAACCGCCTTGGAAAATTGCTTGGCAGTTTCATACAAAGTTAAACCTAGGTATTTATGTAAAATAATTGAAAATAGGTCCACAAAAAGACTTATACAAAAGTGTTCATGACAACTTTTTTCAAAATAGCCCAAACTTATACAGAAGTGTTCATGACATCTTTTACATAATAGTAAACAATTCAATTTTCCATCAGCAAGTGAAAGGAAAAGCTACTGATAAATGCAATAACATGGATGAATCTGTAAGACATTGTGTTGAGCTAAAGAATCCAGATACAAAAGAATCCATACATTACGATTCCATGGGCAAAACTGATCTATGGTGATAGGAATCAGAACAACAGTTGCCTCTGGGTGTCTGTAAAGAGTCAGGAGGGAAGTTTCTGCTGTGATGGAAAGTCTCTATCTTGATTGGGGTGGTGGGTCTGCGCAAATCCATCAAATTGAATACCTAAAATTTATTTGTTTTGATATATGTAAATTAAACATCAATTTTTAAAAGAACAGTACTGGGGAAGAAAAGACTTCTTTAGAAGTAGTGTGACAGATGTGGAAGAGAGGGTTGACCTTGGATTTGGGGAGACGTAATAATGCAGCTGAGAAATTTAAGTGTCAGGGGTTAGAAAAAGAGGGGGTGAATTTCTAGATTATTGAGGGGATAGAATTGACAGCACTTAAAAAGTGAGTGTGTTAGAGGAAAGAGGTGAGAAAACTTTGGATTGTACCCTTTGGTAGAGCAGGTATAGTTGATGACAATAGGGACGTAGGTTTTGGGGAGATTTTTGGCGGTGGGAGATGAGGCTTAGCAATGTTGGGGTGGTTGTGCCTCTGGGCATCCAGTGTCCAGTGGGCAGAACTAACTGTGGTTCTGAAGCTCAGGGAGGGTCCTCTGCTAGAGATAAAGGTGTAGGTTCATCAGCTGGTAGGCATCATTGAAATCATCATGAATGGGAAATGTATATGGATTAACCAGAGACAAGAGCTAAAAACAGAACCTCAGAAACCTTGACATTTAAGAGGCAGTAGAGAATGAGAAACCCTTGAAGGAGTCTGAGAAGTTGTAAAAATGCCACGTCAGAGAATCCAAAGAAGGAGAAAGTGATTCAATAAAATAATGAGGGGTTGATATCAAATTTGTAGCAGTCAGCTAAGAAAAGAACTGCTTCTTCACCCCTCCCTCTCTCCTGAGTCCCCCAAACCTCCTCATGCTATTGGAATGTTTTCCTTGAAAGTGGTCAGAGGCCTCCAAATCTCCAGATCCAGTGGCCTATTCTCAGCCTGATCTTGTACAACCTGCGACACTTGACATTGCTGGCCATCTCCCCCTTGAAGTTCTCTGCCCGCTTGGTTTTATGACTCTCCAGGGTCCTTGTTACCCTCACACCACCCTGACCTTGGCTCCTCTTCTTGCTCCTAAACATAATCATTCTCTGAGGCCCTTTTCCCTTATCTTCCCTGAACCTCCACTGAGTGTGCGAGATGCTGATGATGCCAGTAAGTAAAACATAGGCCTGGCTCCCCAGGAGTTGACAGCACAGCATTATAGTGAGATGAAATGGATATCAGCAATATAGTATGATGAAAAGGTCTTAGCAGGGTGCACTGGAAGTACAGAGGGAGCAATTGTGCCTAAAGAAGTTAGGAAAGAAACAACGAATATGAAAGCATAGAGTCATAAAGGGGATAGTGTCTTGGCATGGGGGAACCTCAGATGTTTCCTGTGGCTGGGATATAAATGTGTAGGGTTGAAGGGCAAGAGAGAAAGTTGGGAATTCCAAAACGTTGTGTATAATGCTAAGGAGTTTGCACATTTGTTCTGTAAGTAGTAGGGAGCCAGCTGGGTTCTTAAATGGAGGAAATAAATGATCAAACATTTGGGGGGGGAAGATAACTAATTGAATGAAGGATGGATAGACTGGGGAGAGTCTGGGGAAGAGGAGCCAGTTAGAAGGCTGTTTCAGTAATCTAAGTGAGAAAAAATGATCGGAATTAAGGTACCAGTGAAGACAGAGAAGACAGTGAAATTGCAGAGACGTTTCTGTTATGGATTTGAGAAGATTTGGCAACTGGCTGGGGGTTATGAAAGAGGGAGAGGTTGAGGATGATTCTACAGTTGTTAAATTGGGAGATTTGGGTGCATGGTGACTCCATGAACCAAAATAGAAACCACAAGAGTGGAAACAGCCTTTGGATGAAGGTAGGCTAATGAGTTCAGATTTGGACACACTAATTTTGAAATTCTTATAGCGTAGTTAGTTAGAGCTCTATTTTAAGAGTGTTTAACACTTAGATGGTGGCTGAACCCCAGTGCTAGATATGAGCTCTTTCAGATAGTCCGTGTAGAAAAAGACCATCAGTGGGCAGAGATGGGATATTAAAAAAATATCCGGTTTGAAAGGTTGTGAAGAGGAGGCATACCTCAAAGGAAATAGAGAGAGGAAAAGAACGAATAGTGTACAGTGTCTTGAAAGCCAAGGGAATAGAGAGTTTAAAGAAGAAAAAGGTTGTCAACAATGTAAACTTCTACAGAAAAAATCCACTGGATTCGGTAGTTAGGTCACTGGCCACCATATCAAAATTAGTTTTATTGGAGGATAGGGGTAGAAGCCACAGTGTAAT
>JAQZBX010003915.1:23715-41110 GCA_029593785.1 Cabassous unicinctus
AAAAAAAAAAAAAAAAAAAACTTTGGAAGAAAGTCCTGGACCAAATATGAAACAAACTAAAACATAGCATGTTTTTTAATAATTTGATGGAGTAAAAGAAATGCAAAACGTTTATACTTGAACTTTTCCATCTGACAAGATGGGTTTAGTGAAATAGGATCATTTCCCTTTCTATCATGATTTAAACACACTACCTAATTCTGCAGTGAATATACTCATAATATAAATGCTGCTTATTGTTTTTCAAGTTTTAGATTCAACTTATGAGCAGTTTACAAAGCAGGCAAAACTACATATCATTTCAGGACAGAATCTAAATCATGTAAACCTTGACATGGAATAAAAGTATTTGTACAGCTAATCAAAGTTGGAATGTTGAGAAGGATATTAATGATAAAAGAGTTACCATTTATTGACTCTGTACCATGTTCCAGGCACTATTCCAAGCTGTTTACAGATTATCGAATTTATAACAATGCTATGAGGTAGATGCTATTTGTTTACCCATTTACCAGATAAGAAAACTGAGGCACAGAGAGGTGAAGTCACACAGCCTGAAAGTGCAAGTGTTGAAATCAGACCCCCACCCACACCCCAGTTGTCTGGCTCCAGAGTCTTTCTCTCGACTCCACTGTCCTGCCTCCACCGAAGAGGCAGAGAAAAATGCCCGAGGGTGCCACCTCATCTTACACCCTGGAGTGGGGAGCTGCTGACCCAAGTTGATGGAGCAAGAAAAGATATTTAAGTGCATTATTAAAAGTAACCTGAGGTCATTGCCTCTGCAGGGTAGGACTGGGGGCGGGAGGCTGAGAGGAAAATTTTTACTTTCTGTCATTTTATATACTTCTCAGCCACTTGAAATGTTGTTGCTATGGGCATGGATTACATTCATAATATAAAAATCCTACCCTTCCTTCAAGGCCATGGTGAAAAGTTTTCTCCACAAGTTTTACTTATTCCTTCAGCAAAAAGTGACCTCCCTGTCTTAGGAGCTCTCATAGCTCTTTCTCTTTCCCCGTTTAGAACCCACTACTCCAGAGTTTACTGTGGTCACCCTTGAAAACAGCTTGAGGACAGTCTCTGTCAGATTCATCCAGCTTATCTCCATAGCCTTGGCACCGTGTCCTGCTTATGGAAGGGGCTCTGTAAATAATGAGTGAACTGAATGAGTGGATTCTCATTAACTGTCCCTTTCCTTCAATTCAGGGAACCTGGAAGACAAACGTTAGATATGCCCACGTATCAGTCATTCCACTGCCACTGGGGACAAAGGAGATGGAAGAAGGGAGAATTGCAGAGAGGATACTCTGTCCCACCCGTCTAGAAAGACAGAATCACAAAATATCAATGCTGAAATGCATCTTAGATCATTAGGTTCAACCCCATCATTTTACTGGGGCCAGGGAGCAGAAAGGGCTTGAAACTCCAAACTAAATTTTACATTCAATTTTAATAGCTATATCAACTTAGGTTTTTAAGGGTTTATTTTTTCCCTAATCTTCAAAGTAATACATGTTCAATGCTTAGCTTGGGTTTTTTTTCATATATTCTCTCTATATTTCAAACTGCACGTGGTTTTGAACTTTCATTTCTCTTTCAATGATCTTACTTTGAATGTTATATTGTAAGCTGGCACAAATTCTCTTTGAATGTCAGTGAGTGAGGGATGGACAGATGGATGGATGGATGGATGAATTAGTGACTTTCCCAGGATAGCGTGGCTGGTTAGTGACAGAGCTGGGACTTCACTAACCATCTCTCTGAGGGTTGTCAAGCAGCTGAAGTACCTGGTGCAAAAGAGCTTCAGGGTTGTCATGACAGCTATATCAGTCCTCTAATTGCCACCTTCTGTGTAAGGATCAGGCTCTATACCTTATCTACAGGCACAGAGGTTAAGGCCCAAAGAAGGAAACTCCTTGCCCAGGATCCTCCTGTGATGGCACAGCCTAGGCTAGGACTCAGGAATCAGCATTTGTTGACTCCACCAGGCCTGGTCTGAAAGACGGGCCCAGGGAAAAGGATCCATATGAAACTGTTATCCAGGCAGCACCATGTTGTGGTGGCAGACCCAGGTCCCAGTCCTGGCTCAGGCACTAACTTGTTGAGTGACTTTGGGTAGGTCACTGCCCCTTTCTGGGCCTTGGTTTCTTTACCTATCAAATGAAGTGGTTGTACCCACCCCTGGATGATGACCAATGGCTCTTCCAGTATGAAAATGCCCTAAATTCTACAACTGCAAAATGCCTCATCACTATCCAGAAAAGGTAAATCCTGCTGCTCCTGATCCCAGCCATAGACACACAAACCTCACTCTGCTCTGACAGATGGCTAGAGCAGAGGGAGGGTACCCCGCAGGCAGGTAATTTCCCAATCCTGGGCCAGCTGCCCGCCCGGGGTGGGGCTAGGGGCAGGGGCAGCTCGCTCTTCTTCAGGGACTGCCTTCCACTGATGAGGCGCTCAGGAACCATTCCAGCAACCTTCACGTAAAGGAAGAGCCAGGTTCCCCAGCTGGTAGCAGGGGAGAGCTTCCTCCTACTGCATAAAGATGAAGGCTTTGGGGATTAAGCAGTACTGGGAGAAGCCAACTGGGCTGGAGGGGCAAGGTGACTGGGTAGCCTGCAGTGGCTCCATCCACAGGTGGCCCCCAAGTGTGGTGTCCCTCGTCTCTTCATGAACTACCTACCTTTCCAGCCTTCCTTATACTTCTTTGATTTACTCATCAAATATGTATGGTGCACTTATTGTTTTAGATGCTGAGGATACAGTGGTTAAAAAAAAAAAGACAGCAAAAAAAAAAAAAAGATTCCTGCTCTCAAGGAGCTTACATTCTATTCTAGTGGGGGGGAGGATCTTAATAAACAAATAATTCATAAGTATTATGCAAATGGTAAGACATGCTGTGAAGAAAAATGAAGCAGATAAGGGAGATGCAGGCAGGGGATGCTATTTTAATTAGGGTGGTCAGGGAAGACCTTGCTAATAAGGTGACATTTGAGCAAAGACCTGAGAGAGGTGACGCACAAGCCATGGGACATCTGAAGGAAAAGCATTCCAGGTAGAGAAAAGGCCCTGAGGCGGGAGTGTGTGTTTGAAGAGCAGAGCCAGTGTGGCTAGAGAAGATAAGCAAAGAGGGAGAGAGGCAGGAGAAGTCAGAGGCTGCAGAGGGTCGAGGATAGAGCCTGGAAGGCCACCGTTCGCTGATCAGGATGGGAAGCCGTTGGGAGGTGGTAAGCAGGGGAGTGATGTACCTGAATATGTTTGAAAGGGATTCTATTGTGTGGAGGACAAACATCAAAGGGCAAGGGGGGAGCAGGGAGAACAGTTAGGAATCTATTGCAATAACATGCCTGAGAGCTGGCAAGTACTTGGACCAGGGTGGGAGAGGTGGTGAGAGGTGTTATGATTTGGGATATATTTTGAAGGTAGGACTGAGACGTTTTTTTAAAAATTTGTATTGTGGTAACATATATGTAACATAAAATTGTAACCTTTTTAAATTGTACCATTCAGTGGCATTAATTACATTCACCACCATCTATAACCAAAACTCTCTCATCACCCCAAACTGAAACTCTGCACCCATTAACAATAACAGCCCCATTTCTGCTCCCCAGCCCCTGGTAAGCTCTAATTTATTTTCTGTCTCTATGAATTTGCTTATTCTAGATATCTCACATAAGTGGAATCATACAATATTTGTCCTTTTGTGTCCGGCTTATTTTACTTAGCATGATATTTTTAAGGTTCCTCCACATTGTAGCATGTACCAGAACTTATTCCTTTTTATGGCTGAATAATATTCCATTGTGTGTATATACCATATTTTGTTTATCCATTCATCTGTTGATGGGCACTTGTGAAAAATGCTGCTATGACCATTGGTGTACAAGTATCTGTTTGAGTCCCTGGTTTCAGTTCTTTGGGGTAAATACCTAGAAGTAGGACTGCTGGGTCATATGGTAATTCTATGTTTAACTTTTTGAGGAACTGCCAAAGAGAGCTGACAGATTTGCTGACAGATTGAATGTGGGGCGTGAAAGAGGAGTCAAAGATGACTCTGAAGCTTTTTGGCCTGAGCAACTGGAAGGGTGGGGCTGATGTTACTAAGATGGGAAAGGCTGTGGGTGGGGCAGGTTAGACATCTAAGTGGAGATATCTCGTAGGCAGTTGAATCCACAAGTCTGGATTTAAGGGGGGCAGTTGAGGATAAAGATATATATATATCAGTAAATAGACCTGTGCTGTCTAATATGGAAGCCACTAGCCATTTGTGGTTATTTAAATTTAAAATTAAGTAAAATTAGAAATTCACTTCCTAAGTCACACGAGCCACATTTCACATTGCAAGCGCTCAGTAGACTCATGTGGTCTGTGGCTAGCATATTGGACAGCACAGACACGGACCATTTCTCCTGTTGCAGAACATTCTCTTGGACAGTGCTGATATGGACAGTGTCTAAAGTCATAAGAATGTGTGAGATCCCTAGGAGAGTGGGTGGAGAAAAGTGAGCATTTAGAAGTTGGGGTGCTAAGGAAGGAAAAATCCAGGAGAAGGTAGATTCCTACAAACCAGGAAAAGAAAATATGTCTAAAGAAAAGGGAGTGATTCGCAGGGCCGGACTGACCAGCAAATTTAGCAACAAGTAGGTTTTTGTGACCTCAACAAGAGAAGTTTGGGTGAAGAGGGAGTCCAAAGACTGAGTGAAGTATGTAGCAGATTCTGGAGAGATTGAGTAAAGAAGTGGAGGCAGCGAGTGTACACATCTTTTCAAACAAATGTGATGTGATGGAGCAGAGAAATAGGGGAAGGTAGAGAGGCATATGATGGTAGGGGCTTTCTTCTTTCAGAGTAATATAGCATGTGTGAAGCACATAGAATCAATCCAATGGAAAGGGAGAAATTGATGGTGCAGGAGAGAAGGGGGCAGTGGAGAGAACCCTGTCTTCCCAAGTAGAGAAGAGCACATGGGATCTAGTCCCCAAGAGGTAGGGACTTCCTTGAATAGGACATGGACAATCCATCCCTAGAACAGGGGGAAGACAGAGTCTATGGCAAGGCTGCAGATAGGAGGGAAGCGATGGTGGTGGTGGTAGAAGCATAGGGGGGTTCTCTTGTGATTGTCTCAGTTTCCCTGGGGAATTAAGACATAAGATCATCAGCTGAGAGTGAGAACAAGGTGTTGGATATGTGAGAAGAGAGGAGGTAGAAAGTAGTCATCCAGGCAAGGGGGAAGGTGGTAGGCTCAGGGGATGGAAATAGGATTGCCGGGCTGCACCAAGGTCCTGCTTGAAGCTTGCGTTCCTGCCACAGCCAGCTTCCGCAGCATGAGCCCCAGATACCCAAGAGGACCTAAGATGATGACCCCACTGTCTGCTGCATCCATGCTAAGATGCACCCTGTCTAGCCAACCTCTGTTATTCATTCCCAGGCACACAAGCCCCCCCCCCCACTTCAGTGGGACCAGCCTCTTCACAAACAACCCTCTGTGATCATAGTCCTTCTGCATTGTTCATGTTGATCCCCTTCCCTTCAGTCCCCCCCCCACCCTCCATCCCATGCAAAGAATGGCCATGGGGTCCCTGCCCTATGCAGGGCACTGTGGGAGAAGCAGAGACCCTCCCCTCCAGGAGCCCACAGTCTGGTCACTCCCCACTGGCATGTCCTCTGCACAGCCATGGCGTGCTCACAACTGGTCTCCCTGAAGCTTTTCATGACCACCCCAACCCACCTGACTTCCCCCATCCCTGCTCCCTCCCCCAGGCCTGTCCTCCATCATTTCTCTTGGGTATAGTTTAAGTGTGGATATTATCTTCCCAACCACCATGTAAACTTGTTGAGTGCAAGGATAGCAGAGAATGCCTTTGTTTCTTCTAGCAGCACTGTCCGATAGAAATATAACATAGGCCACGTATGCCATTTTAAATTTTCCAGTAGCACATTTATATTTTTTATTTAACCAATATATCCAGAATACTGTCATATCAACATGTAATCAATATGAAAATTATAAGTGAGATATTTTACATTCTTTATTTCATACTAAGTCTTCAGCATCTCATATGTATTTTATACGTGTAGCACAACTCAATTTGCATAGCTGTATTTCAAGGGCTCAGTAGCCACATGTGGCTAGTGGCCCCCATACTAGGGTATGTAGCTCACACAGGCCATGTGGTAATTGTCTGATAAGTGAATGAATTGAGTGCTTCTCAGGAAGTGCTCTATACCTACTGTCTAATCCCCACAACCATATGGAAAGAGAAACTGTGATCCCATTCTCTAGATGAGAAAACTGAGATTGAAGAGGTTGCTTGCACTCAGCTAGTAAGTTACAAAGCTCAGATTTAAACCCAGCTGTGAGTCCAGGGCCTGTGCTTAAAATAGAATATTTGAGTAGAAAATTATCCCAACTGTGAGCTCCATAAATGTCACTCGTGTTCCCAACACCTAGCCCAGTGTCAGGCACATCTTAGGAGCTCAGATGCTGGATAAATGAATCCGGTCTCATTTCACACTACTTGATTTAGAAGAGGGAAACCTGGGGCCAGAACTGTGCTGCTGACTCCTACTGCACTGCCCTTATTCCAGGCCCTTGTGCCACCCAAACCTTCGGGGGTTGACATCTGAAGCATCTTTGTATTTGGGGAACAGATGATAGTAGACACCCTCTTCCTTGTGGCCACAACCTCAGAATCTACCAGCTGTCTTCCTTGTTACCTCCCCTTTCCCTTCCTCTGGCTACCCAGAAGCCTAAAGGATGGTCAGAGCAGCTGAGCCTGGTTCCTTGACAGAGAATCCAGGTCTCCAAGTGGAGCCCATGTAAACGGGCAAAGCTCGCCACACGTGGGCATCAGCCCCAGCCTCCATCTCGGGGCCATGCCCCGTCGTGACAACTCGGGCTGCTTCCCTGGCAGGAGGGCAGCACGAATCTCCAGTAGGGTCAGGGTGACCGGCAGCCAGTGGCTGCCTGCCATGCCTGGCCGCCTGGCACTGCAGCCTGCTCGCTGAGGCAGCCTCGGATTTGCTCAGGCCCCAGCCAGTCCACATCCTCCCAGGGAACTCCTAGCAGCCTCCCTCTTGACAGAGTCATGAGAAGTATGATAGATTGTAGACGCTTCGAACTGAAAGGGAACCAAGAGATCAGGGAGCCTGGTGCTTTTCAAACTGTAATGCCTTAAGAATCTCCTGGGGCTCCTGTCAAATACAGATTTCTGATTCACTAGGTCTGGGATGGAGTCTGAGATTCTCCATCTCTAACGAGCCCCCAGCGGATGCCAAAGTTACTACTGGTCCAGGGACCACACTTTGAAAAGCAAGGATCTAATTCATCCCCTGTTAGCCTTTTGTTATAGGTGAGGAAACTAAGGGGAGGGAGTGATTAGTTACGTCTCCTAAGCATTAACTAAAGTACTAACTGTATTCACTATCTGCAGAATTCTTTGGCACCCGTCACAGGCTACCATATGTTAATATCACACTTCTCGCTGTTGGAAGCAATGACATATTTAATCCTCTGTGTCTCTTCCTTGGGGTCCCACTTGAGAGGCCGGATGAGCTGTGGAAAGTATATTACCTGGGGCTGGGCCGACTGGGAGGACCTATATGCCTGGTGTTCCTGGGGTCAGATCACAGTGGGGTGGACCCCAAGTTGGAATCAGAAAGACCTCAGCAGGTGCCAGTCCTGAAGGTCAAGGTGAGGCTGGAAGGGGAAATGTGTGATGCAGGAGTTAGCAAGGAGTCCAGAGTGTCATGTCATCATTCTGAACTCAGCCCATGGGTTTAGGAAGGAGACTGCTGGCTCACCTAATTATCTGGCACCCAGGGCACGTGGAAAAGGCAGTGTGCCTACTTTGCAAGAAAAGAGCCAGGCCCAACACTGAGATCCTCCAAGGGCTCTAATATTTGTTGAATAAATGTACAAAGGAAGGTCAAAAAAGACCCAGTGGTCATAATGAAACATATTAAAAGACTCCACATGCTCAGCAATCATTACTTGCTTCCTGGCACACTTCAAAAAGGGGCAATGGCAGGTGTTTTCTATTTGACTTAAAAATCAGTTTTTCTTTTGATGCCGAGGATTTGGGTTCTATTCAGGGCACACATAGAGCCAAACACAAGCCCATAGACATGGACTGCCAAGCAGAGTTGCCCAGTAAATGCCAGGGGTCAAAGATGGCCCAAGTCTGGCTGGCTGCTGTGGTGCTTGTTTTCCCAAAGTTAAAAAAAAAAAAGCCAAGATGTGCTACTGAATTTCAAGGGAAGATCAGTTGCTGGATAATTTCTCAACTCTGTTTCCCCCGAGGAACAAAGATGACCTTGCCCATTCACTGCTGATGGTTCCTCCACCACACTGACCTCAGCACAGCATTGACTTCTTGAGAACTGTCAGCTGGTGACAGCATACCAAATGTATCCAGGCAAAAATCCTGGAGGTAAGAACACCTGTCTGGAAGGAATAGGAACCCAAACAAGTAGAAACAATCTCTTCTGCCTCCGACTTCCTACAGCACTGTGTCTTTGCCTCTCTCGTGGCACTTACCAATTTTTCCCTTCTGTGCATTTTTAAATTAAAAAGTAGATTTTTGTTCATTGGAAAGGAAACAGTATAGAAAGATATAAAGGAGAAATTAAACAGTTACCTGTAATCTCACCACCTGGGAACAACTACTGCTAACATACAGTGTCTGTCCTCCCAGATATCTTTATATGTAATACACACTACATTGTTTTTTCACAGAAGTGAACTTTGCTTTAAAACCTACTTTTTCCTATTACTTTATAGTGGACATCGTTCGATGTTAATCAGTAGATCTAGATTTTTTTAATGGAAATATCTTTGTCCTTTTTTTTTTAAATGAAAGAGAAAAAGCCCTGAGGAATGAAACCTCTCCTCAAGAACCCCACCTCCCTACATGTAACTGCTGCTAACAATGAGACGAACCCTTCCAGACCTTTTAGATGACTGGAGTTTGGGAGGGAAAGATCAAGTTCCTACTTCCTTCCAACGTGCCCTGTTGGCTCGCCCTTCCTACCATATAACCTGAACGTGGGAAGATGCTTTTCCAGCCACTTTCAGGATTTAGGGCAGGCTCATTTTCAGGTGTTAAAATACCCTACCTAAATCACAACTTCTGTCTCATCCAGTCGACACGTCTCCCAGCTTTCCGCCTGACCTGCAGACCAGCTCCTGTGTCCCCCTCCCTCACTTCCTCTGCTCACTCTGGCTCCTCCAGGTGTGCTTTTGTAAGTTCCTTAGAAACCCACTTCTCACGTCCTGCACATGCCCAGCCCTCCTGGGGGCTCTGCCTGCACTGTCCTGGTGGCCACTCGACCTGTGGACTTCTCAGGTCTGCCTCAGTTCCTGGCTCTGGTACGCTGCAGCTTTGTGACCTAGGCACTGCCAAGCAGATGGACCTGCAGGACTTGGAGGGGAGCAGAGGAGGGAGTTGGTGTAGTGCGGTGGCAACAGGGGTGCTTTTGTTGGATTAGCTCCCGGGGTGTGTTTAGCATTGTTCCTGACTGTATAGCATTCATGCCTGACTCTCTGGCCTGGCATCATCCATCTGCTCAAACTAGTGAGTTTAGTTTTCACTAAGAAGCTTACTGGTGCTGCGTCCTTGCCTCTTATCAAGGGCAGGCTGCTCCACCTGCTGCTCTCTCCCTGCCATCTCCCACTGCCCCCGCCAGCCTGGGAGTCTGGCTTCAGTTTATCTACTTACATACCTCCCCAAGTTCCCCAGGACACCCATCAAGCTTTTCTAAGGTCTCTCACCCTGTTCCTCTCCAGTCTTATAATAAGAGGCTGTGAGGCTGCATAGCTCATCCACATGGAGATGCCAGTTTCCCACATGGCACCTGGCCCCAATCTTTGTGCTTTTCTCTTAGGGTCCCTCTCACCTGGCTTAAGGTAGAAGGGAAGCACCTTTCTCTCACCCACGGGGAAGGGAAGTTCCCCAGCACTCTCTACTCTTTAGTGAATCCCTTAACTTCTCTTCTAGGCTATTGGATGTGAGGGTTGCTAGGCCGGTTTAACCATATTAGTATTTTCTGGTAGATGGTCTGACATCTCTCTTTAGAAAGTGTGGGCACTCAGTACCTTTGTCCTCAGCTTTGTGGCATCAGCAAAACTCCAGGACAACAGGAAAATTTCTATTCTATATCCTGTCACACACATATATATTTTCTGTATATATTACATAAAGGGGATAATCATATATGCTGTTTTGTAACCTGTTTTTAAATTTATTGTTCTATCATGGACAACTTTTCATGTTAATGAGAATAGTACACCCTCATCCTTCAAAAACATCTGCCTTATCAAGGTATAATTTACAATTTAAAAAATGCACCCATCTTAAATGCACACTTGGAACCATCATCACAATGAAAATATAGAATATTTCAGTCATTCCAGAAAGTTCCCTCATGCCCCTTTGCAGTCCATCCTAACCCCTAGCTCTAGGCAGCCATTTAACGTCATCCTTTTCAATAGCTGTATAATAATTCCATAATATAAAAGTTTCCTAATTTATTTAGCCAGTCTCCTATTGATAGACATTTAGATTACTTCCAATGTGTTATTTTATTGATTCGTGAGTTAACAAGTATTTATGGCGCACACACAATGTGTTAGGAACGGTGCTCTTATAACAATGATCCAACAAACTTCTACCTATATATATATTTGTGCATTCATTAGCTTATATTCTTAGAATGTATCCCTGAGAAGTAGCGTCTCTGGGTCAAAGAGTGCATAAGAATGTTAAAATAATTTTGGTAAATATTGTCAAAATGCCCTTCAGCAGGGAAGCGGCTGTGGCTCAATTGGTTGGGCTCCCATTTACCATATGGGAGGCCCCAGATTCGATTCCTGGGGCCACCTGGTGAAGGCAAGCCAGCCTGTGTGGCATGGTGAGCTGACACAGCAAGATGACCCAACAAAGGGAGACAAGCAGACACAGAAAAACGTGCAGCAAATGGACACAGAGAGCACAAGCAGGAAGGGGGGGATAAATAAATAAATAAAAACAAATCTTAAAAAAAAAAAAAATTTGCAACAATTTACACTCCCATCAACAGACTGTGTGAACGGCCATTTTTCCAAACCATCACAAACTCTGGGTATTGGAAACCTCTCCCAGCCCATTAGGAGAAAAATGGTATTAATTTGTATGTCTTTGCTGACTGGCGAGGGGACCAGCTTAGTGTCTGTGACTGTTGGCTGCTGTAAATTGCTGCCCCAAGAGCCTACCTCCCTTGTCCCCCATCTCACCATGTAGCTGTGGCCAAGCTCTCTCCTGGGGTCTCTGTCCACTGAACTGGCCTTTTTGGCAGTTGGAGAGAGGTCATTTGGCTCCTGACAACTCCCTGCTTCCACATAAACAGCCACTTTGGAGAAAGTCCCTCAAGGACGTGGGTTGATCCTCACCTCTCCCTCATGGGCCCCTAAAGGTACCTGAGCAAGCCCACACTACTTAGAGCTGAGTGAGAGGCGAAGATTGTACGAGCTGCTGAGGCCACAGATGAGGCGCCTTTTCCAGCTGCCCCTGCAGCCTCCAGACTGCTGGTTATGGAGGGGACTAAAATGCCTCCCCAGTGTGGCAGCCTCCATCTGTCCCTTGGCCTGCCCAGGAGACTTCCTGCACACCGCCCCCTCCCCCCAAGTCCAGGGGTCTCAACAGCACTGCACTCTGAGGTCCCTCAGGTTGTTTCTACCTTGATGGTTTCTGGTTGATGGCCCTTGAGCATCGTGGGGTTGTACCCTTCGCTAGGTTCACATCTGTATCTTCCGCCCAATTCCTTTTGCTTCTTTTCAGTCATTTTGGACAGTTACCAGAAGGAAGTTTATGTGGTGGCTCCAGACTCCTTTCTTTCTCAGATGTCCTGATGTTCAATTTATGTTCATTTTTACTTCCTAATGTTTTAAAAATTCAATGTGAACAATAGCACTCAGTTTATTCAATGCTAATTCTGATGTTTTTCCATATTTTCGTATTATTGAAGCCCTCAAGGTCTCATAATTGATGCATAGATTTAATGTGACAATATGCAGATTTTTTCATTGACAAGCTGTTATTAAATTGACTGCGTACATTATATTGATGGCTTCTTAGAGGCAAGGAAATGTAGTGGTAACAGGAAAGATTCCTCACATGCTGTACTTCTCTGTCATACACGAGGATCAGATGCAGTACTATGACAATGCCTGAGGCGGGTGGATCAGATGCTGTCCTCATTGACCGATGGTGAAACTAGGCTCAGCCTAAAGGATGTGCCAGCTTCACAGCTGCCCAGTCTGGAGCCGTTTCCATACCTGCCTCCCATGTAGCCTATGTCACTCATTAAAGAGCCCTGGTGGGTGTTTTGACTGGTTTGGGTCTTGGGTTGGTTTTGTTGTATTTTCTGAACCCAAATGCCAATCCAGTGATAATACCTGCATATGGTTTGGGGGTGAGAGCAGTTGAGGAAGGACCATCAAAGCCATAGGAATGGACTCAGGACCAGGAACTTCTGGAGATGGAAAGACTTACAGAGGTCTGAGAATGGCATCAGAAGAAAGAGAGGGGACTTCCAAACACTGGGGCCTGTGGGCATTTGTGAAATTAAAGAGACCCTGACTGGGGTCCATGAATGAGAGATCTCAAAGTAAAGCTGAGTGAGGCCAGCTGTTAGGTCAGTGTTTCTCAGATGGCCAGTCACCTGGGCTGCGATGGAAACTGAGGTCCCTGGCCTCTGGCTCAGAATCTCCTGGGGGTAGCCCAGGCATCTGCATTTTAAACAAGCTCTCCAGGTAGTTCTCAGGCCTGCTGCAGCTAGAGCCACGGGTGAATATCATTGGCCTCAAATCAGTCTCTGTCCTGTTCGGGTCAAGGGCCAGAAAGTCAATGGTCTCTTCTTACCCTGCCACTGACTGGATAAACAGTCCTGCCAACCAGTGTGAAGAACCAGTCTTTGCAATTATACAGCCCACACCGAGAGAGGGCAAGCCCAATCATGCCAGTGATTTTCACATTTGTTAATGATCCATCTGCACAGAGCAAGTCACACAGCCAAGCCCGGAGACAGGGTGGAGGGGCAGGGGAAACTTACATAACCAAGAGGGCATTGCCCCAGCAGGGGAAAGAATGAGGGTCATTTGTGAAATCTTGCCATAGGTAGTATGAAAAACATTGAAGAAAGAAGACTTTTCCCTCCACTTACCAAAAAAAAATAGTCACTTGCATGGTACCATGTGGAATTCAGTGGCAAGGCAGTTTAATTATATTTGGGTTCCTAACATATTTTAGTTAATGTCACATGAAGCAAAGGATTGCTTTGGAAATATGCAAAATGTCTGAAAGATGGTCTTACATGTAAGGTTTGCCTGATTGGGGTGAGCGAGGTTGGGGTGACAGTCAATCATTATTGCAGTCTGTCTCAGTTTCCTGGGGCTGCTGTGACAAAGGACAATGGGTGGCTTAAAATAACAGGAATTTAGTCCTTCCCAGTTCTGGAGGCTGAAAGTCTGAAATTGAGGAGGCAGCAGCACTGTGTGCTCTCTGGAGGTCCTAGGGAAGGCTCCTTCCTTGACTCTTCCAGCTTCTGGTGCTTGCCAACATTCCTTAGTGTTCCTTGGCTTAAAGCTGCATCACTCCATTCTCTGCCTGTGTTTTGTTTTTTTTTACTGGGAGGTCCCGGGGATCGAACCCAGGTCCCTCCATATGGGAGACGGACGCCCAACCATTTGAGCCACATCCGTCCCCTCTGCCTGTGTTTTGACATGACCTTCTCCTCTGAGGTTCTGAATGAATTTGGGGGGACACTATACAACCTACTACATAGCCCCAGCTCATTGTTTGGGGTTCCCCAAATCATAAATATTCCGAGTTCCCTAGAAAGCCCTGCAGAATTCTGGAGGGAAGATGACATCAAGCCAGGGTTGAGGAATGTTGCTAGGTGGGGTTCTTTTCTGCCTAGGCCAGCAAGGGGCAAAGAGTCATGGAACTTTTGTTCTAGCAGGAATATGGTATGTTCAACTTAGGGAAGTGTTGGATAGAAGCTCAAAACTAGAAGGAAGGAAGGGAGGACTGACTTGAGGGGAAGGGAAACATGATAGTGGTTCTCTTGGTTTTTGTCTCAGAATGCATGAGTAATTTTAGATGATTTGATCTAGCTTTTTTGTGCACTAATTTTCTGTGATCTAGTTTTATGTTTCCCATATTTCATGAGTCGGGTAGTTGTCATTAGGCTGCCTTACTGTGTAAGCTAGGGAGAGCAAACAGTAGCAAGGTAGAGAGGTCCACAGAAGACCAACTGCATTGCACCTGGAAGAGAGAACCACTGTGGGCTCCCTGCCCACCCAGTTACCTGATTTGCAGCTAAGAATTTTGCAATAGACTGGAGATGGGAGTGGGAGAATGCTGGGACACATGATTGATTTTCCTCATTTCAGCTCTTTGTTAATGGAGCAAGGTAACAAGGATAACCTTGTGCTTATACAGAAACCTTTCTCATCTAGGACAAGGAACACATAACAGGCTTCTCCTGAGTGGCAGTGGGGGGAGGGGGAGTGGAACATGATGTCTGTGAAAGGTGCCAGTGCTCAGTGGCTTCTCCCCAGGAGCAGATTCTACAGCAGCCTTTATAATGTCAAAACTGAACCTCACACGCAGGCACGATATCTCCAGATAAAAGAGCACAGTGGACAAATCTCCTGCCAGCCCTCATCAACATTTGACCAGTCTCGTTTGGAGACCCAGGAAGTCTTTCAGAAGCTTACTCAGTAAATCCTCAGAGCCATATTAGCAGTGTCCAGACCTGGTCTGGCAGACAACTAGTTACCTATGCAAAGCTCTTCCTGCTTCTTCCTTGCTAAAATAACCCAGATTATTTTTATGGAAACAATATACCTAGCCCCAGAGGATGAACCATAATCATTCTAGGCTCTCCTAGCACTCCTAACCCCTTTGGCCACCAGCTCATGGTCCCAGGAGTCCTTTGCAGTCATGTGACCATGTGACTAAACTCTGCTTAAGGAAATGTCAGGAGAAGCTGACTAGAGGGCTTGGAAAGATTTTTGCCTACTGGATACAAGGTCAGAGTTGTGATGAGAAAGCCTTTGGTTCTTTCTTCCTCTTTGGGAGCCAGTGTGAGGATGTGCAAGCTGGAGCTGCAGCAACCATTCTGCAACCACAGGGCAATAAACACGAGGAATATATCACACAGAAGATGGGGGAATAGAAAGAAGAAAAGAGCTTTGTTCCTTGGAAGTGGATGTCTCCAATCCTGGGAACATCCATCTCCAGACCTCTTGTTATATAAGATAATGAAAAATCTACGTGTCACTGTTAGTCAGGTATTCTGTTATTTGCAAACAAAAATATTCCTAACTAAATCAGTTTGGCAGTTCCTCAGAGAGTTGAACACAGAATTACCATATGACCCAGCAATCCCACTTCTTGGTATATACTCAAAAGAATTGAAAGCAGAGATTCAAACAGATATTCGTACACCAATGTTCATAGCATTATTCACAATTGCCAAAAGATGGAAGCCATCCAAGGGTCCACCAACAGATAAACAAAATGTGGTATATACACACAATGGAATATTATTCAGCCGTAAAAAGGAATGAAGTGTTGACACATGCTGCAGCATAGATGAACCTTGAAGACATGTTGAATGAAATAGGGGAGACATACAAAGGCAGATACTGTACTATCTCATTTATATGAAATACCTAGAATATGCAAATTATAGAAACGTATAGTATATTACAGGTAACCATGAACCGGGGGGTAAGAGGAAGAGGAAGCCATTGCTTAAGGGGTGCATAGTTACTGTTTGAGGTGATGTTTGTGGGGTAGTGGTTGTTGATGATGGTAGCACACTACTGTGAATGTGATTAATACCACTGAATTGTACACTTGAAGGTGGCTAAACTGGGAAACCGAGTTGTGTGTATGCTACTACAATAAAAAGTGTTTTTTTAGAAAATAGTATTCCTAACGGCTATACCTGCGCGCCCCGTCTCTAGTTCTTCAGCCTGACCACTGTAGGTTCTGCTTGCAGTTCCACCGCAGTAGCTTTGCAACTAGTTAGCTTCCCTGAGTCTCTCCTTTCTCATCTGCAAAAAAAAGATGTTATCTTTTTAAAGACGGACTTTACCTGGAGCAGACTTTCTGATTCAGTAGAGCAGAGTGTGGACTGTGGCCCAGCAGCATCAGTATCCCCTGGGGATTTGCTAGAAAGTAAATTCAGTAAATTCTCAACTGCTTTAGAAACTCTGTGGGTGGGGCCAGCGACTGTGTTTTATTAAGGCCTCCCAGTGATTCCGAAGCCTGGGAAGGTTTGAGCACCATTGCCATAAAGGGTCAAGTGGAGTGGATGCATTTCAGAAACACCTGGGAGACGTAAAACAGATTCTCAAACTACCTGCAGAATTCGAAGTCAGCATTTCTGCAGCGTACCCTATGGACCTTTATTTCTCAAAAGGTCCCCTGGTGATTCTGAGCAAAGCCAGGCTTGGGGACCACTTAAACAGGAATGAAAGCAGGTCACACATGCCAAGGGACTATCACTAAAGTAAGGGATGAGGAATGGACCTGGGTGCCTCTTGGGGAACTGAATTACTCGTTTTTACACCTGGTAGGTGAGGAAGCTGACTAGTTGATCTTAGTAGCCTTTTTCAGCTCTAAATTTCCAGGGATGCCAGCTTAAGGAGGTTGAACTTTGAGATCTGGCTGCAACAAGCAGATAAGATATTGGTAAAGACAGACAGGCTGATGAGCAACAAGTGCAAGAGACTGGACTTTACTAAAGTCTAAAAAGCAGCCTTACCTCCAGTGCCAGACCAAATAAATCCAAAACAGGCTTTTCGTCTACTTTTACCAGGTTTATGAGACAGCAGGTTTGCACTTCAGATGTTCATTTATAGAGTGCTAGACTACACCTGCTTCGTGCTAGGCTTTTGCGTTGAGGGTTGTTTTGTTTGGAAAATATTATTTTTAAATAACACCCAGGCTTAGTATTGCCATCATCTTAAAGGAGCTTGCCCTCTAAACTTTGCTGCGTGCTAAGGATCAAATCTCTGGCTGGGGAGTGGATGTGGCTCAAGCAGTTGAGCGCCTGCTTCCCACATGGGAGGTCCCCGGTTCAGTTCCCGGTGCCTCCTAAAAACAAACAAACAACAAGCAAACAAACAAACAAAAAAAACTCATGGGGAAGCGGGTGTGGCTCAGTGGATAGAGCCCCTGTTTACCATATGGGAGGCCCGGGTTCGCGTCAGTCCGGAGGCCTCCTTGTGAGGGCACGCCGGCCTGAGCCGTGCGGTGGGCTGATGCAGCAACCTCATGGCAGGAAGCGGGTGTGGCGCAATGGATAGAGCACCCGTTTACCATATGAGAGGCCCCAGGT
>JAQZBX010003915.1:41210-63137 GCA_029593785.1 Cabassous unicinctus
AAAAAAAAAAAAAAAAAAAATCTCTGGTTGAAGTGGCCTAGTGATCTACTCACTGCCCATATACAAGTATGACTTTGCTCTCTTTCCTGTCCCACCTTTCCCATTGTCCTAATCTGCTAATCATTTCTGCCCACTTCCACATCTCTTTTCCAGGGAAACTACTGTTTCCCTTTTCAGGGAGTCTGCTCCCCCATCTCCTATGAGTGAGTGTTTAAATTCAAGATGCTGTTAAAAAAAATAAAAAATTTAAAAAAAAATCTCATTGATTGACTTTGAAGGATAACAAGAACCCTGTTCATTATTTTGAAAACCAATAAATAGAGGGGAAAAATTCAAGCCTGAATCCTTCTTCCCCTCCCTTTCCCTCTACTCCCCTCCCCTCTCCTCTCCTCCTACTTTGTCTTTCTAGTTCAGGTGCCCCTGAGAACTGAGCTTCAGAATTGGTTTCTGGTAAGAAAAGCATTTTGTGGCAGAATGCAATTTACTAAAGGATTGCTCCTTTGAGTAACCTCCCTAATAACTTGTTCAAAATCACCCAGAACCTGGGTAGCTCTCTTTGTGTACTTTCTGCTAGATTGTACTAATTCCCAGAAGGCTTCTAGGTAATACTGTAGCACTGGTTTACATAAAAGTATATTTTATTTACCTGGTCCAAATTTTAATTTGGAATGTGGTTGAATTCAACAGACTGTGCAATTTAATTTAGAAAATTATAATTATGATAATAATAAAAGTCAACATTTAAGCAGGATTTATTATGTGCCAGCCACTGTTCTAAGTGTGTTACATGCATCAACTCATTTAGTTAGTTCTATTATTATGCCCCATTTTATAGATGAGGAAGCTGAAGACAAAGAGGTTAAGTAATTTACCCAAAGTCATGCAGCTAGTAAGTGGGAACCAGGCTCTAACCCCGTGAAGTCTGGCTCCCAGAGTTGATTCTCTCAGCGACTCTGCTATGCTGCTTCTCTCACTGAGAGAGCTCTCGAGAAGAGGGGGAGAGGGAAGTCTGGAAGAACAGAAAGATGGAACTGCCAGGAGTGCAAGAGAAGTGGGAGGAAGAAATAAGTGGGAAAACACTTGAGATTTTTGGGGACAAACCTTATTTTTCAGGTCTCTAAGACTCAAGTATAAAGTTACCCTGGTTTTTGTGGGTTTGGCCATTTAGTGGACGAGATGTTGAAAAACCCGAGCTCTAACCTGGCTCTTCCACCATTTCTGTGTGACATAGAAAAGTCACTAGGTCACTCTTGGCCTGTCTCCTCATTCTAAAAAAGAGTGAAATCGTGCCTACTGTTACCCCTCAAAAGGGGTAAGAATCTATTCCACATTGTTGAAAAGTACTATGTAAAGTACTACTTAAAGGAAGTTCTATGGACTTCCATTTTTACATAAGCTTAAGAGGATTCTGGTTTGGCATCTGAGTGTAATACATTCCTACTATTCATTTCTTTGTTTTCAGGGTACCATATTTGTATGTCTTGTAGAAGCCAAGCTTGGAAATGCTGACGGCAGACTTCAGGACAGCTCAGCCCCACTAGACTCCAAGAAAACTCACGGCTCTGGTTGCATCTTTCAACATGACCAATCCACAGTAAGTGACTGTCTTAGTTTCCTAGGGCCTCCATAACAAAGTACCACAAACTGGATGGCTTTAAACAACAAAAATTTATTGTCTCACAATTCGGGAGGCTGGAAGACCTAAATCTGTAGGGAGAGAAACCTTTCTTGCCTCTTCCTAGCTTCTGGTGATTTGGGCTTCAATTTCTGTCTCAGTTGTCACATGGCCTTCTTACCTGTGTCTGTCTGTCCATGTCCAATTCTCCCCTTATAAGGAAACCAAATATATGGGATTAGGGCCTATCCTAATCCAGTTTGGCTTCATCTTAACTTATCACATCTTCAAAGATCCCATTTCCAAAAAGGGTCACATTTGGGGGACTCGAGGTTAGGACTTCAGCATATCTTTTGCGGGGAGACAACTCAATCTATAACAGTAATATTGGGGTCTGCTCTCTGTGGATGCTGAGTACATCAGAATCGAGGATGCAACTGAGAGTCCTTCTCCAGCCCTAAGAAATGGTTTTGTCCTTGAGCCCTACATTAAAATGACTTGTTAGTGCAACTTACCCTGCAGTCCGCCTGCTGTCCATGCCTTGGCATGGACGTGTACTTTTCTCGTTTTCTTGTTTCTTAATAAACTCTATACTGTCTTGCCTACCCCCACCCATCTGCTTTTCCTGTGAGTTGCATCATTAATGTCACCTCATTTTTTTAGTTCATAAAGCTGGGGAATTCTGTAATCCAGAACTGTTCCTATAAATCTCCCACAAGATGGAATCTTCTATTTCAGGCTATCACACCACACACACTTCCCTTAACAGGAGGCCACTATAAATGGGGAAAACCTTTCAAAAGCAAACCTCAAGACAAGATTAGGAAGTGCTGAAGGTGAATTAATAAAATGGGAATGCAAAGAAATTTAGAAATCATAAGAGGGTTCCTAAAAAGGGGGGCAGAACTCCTAAGGGAGAATTGCTTTCAGTTCCCCAAACCATTTTTCTTACTGTTTGGAAAACCAACCACCATCAAGATGGTCACTTGTCCTGTGTTTTACAACCCATTGGTAAAAATACCTTTCTATTACACCTTGACGCCTTGGCTTCTCTAGATATGGGCCTGGCTTCTCTGTCGTCTGGAGCATTTGTGCACTAGCTATCACCACAATAATGGTGCATTACAACCAACCACAGAACCTCAATGGAACACAACAAGCATTTATTGTTCATATGTCTGGGATAGTCAAGTAGATGGCTCTGCTGATCTTGGCTGGGCTCACTCTTAGATTTGGGGTTTGTCAGCTGATCTAGGGGAGACTGGTCTCTGTGCCAAGTGTCTCCTTCCTCCAGTAGGCTAGGCTGGCCATCGAATGGCAATGTTGGGGGTACAAAACCACAAGCAGAAATTCACAAGTGACTTTTCATGCCTTTGCTGGTGTCATGTCTGCTAAAACATTCTTTTGGCCAAAACAAGTCACTGGACTGCACTCAGCATCAAAGGCTGGGGAAATAGACTCTTCCTTTTGATGGGAGCAGCTGCAAAGTCACAAGGCAAGGGGCCTAGGTACTAGGAGAGGCAAAGAGTGGAGCCATTAATGCATTTAGTCTACTACACTGTTCTTCCTATCCACACCTGGGTGTAGTCTCCAGCTGATAATTGACTGTGGCCTGCAGGACCTCCATTCACACCACAGGAGGCCTTGTCTCTCTGCTGAGATGAACCTGTGAGCCAAGATGGACCCAGGTCACTATGACCATTGGCAGAAGGGTACAGAGGGTAGAAAAGTCACGAAGGCAGAAGTAGCTTGTCCCAGGCTCCGCAGAGCAGCATCCTGTTAGTCTCAGAAAATCACCTCCATAAATGCCCCCTTGGTCAGAAAGCTCTATTTGTTCAGTCCAGCAATTCACAGTTTCCTCGAGTGGGCCAGAAGAAAAGAATAAATTCAACCCAGTATCTGCCTTATTGGAAACATCTGGAGGAGCTGGGATTTCCCCCCAGAAACACCCACACTTTTATTTCAATTGTTGAGAAACACGGAAGCCTCACATCCTATGACTGCTCCATCTAAAGATCTTGAGTCATTTTGTAAATGTCATGCAATGATGAGTACCATTATCTGTGCTTGACAGGTAGCAAAAAGCAAAGGTTTAAATAAGGCCTACAAAAGAGAATTGGGGCATTGGAAATTACTTGGTGAATTCAGGTAGTTTAGGCAGCCAACCTGTGGTGATCAAATAAAAATCCCACTTTCCCCTCAATTATCTGGATGATTCAGATAAAATAGAAGTAGGCAGGTTCAGCCCTAAACTTCTTGGATGCCTGTCACTGTGTATTACTGGTTAGGATTCAATGGTTGTTGGGAAACAAACGTTTAGAATTTAGAGCTCCCCATCCAAGTGTAGGGATTTGTCACCCTAGAGCTCCTCCCACCTGCTTCATATAATTTTTATCCATAGCATATCATAGAGGAAGGAATGGCCCTAAGGTAGCTTCTATTTTACCTCCTCATGTTTCCATTAGGGAGACTGTAGCCTAGAGAGATGCCCCACAGAAGTTGGCATTAGGGCTGTGGCCAGAGCCCAAGAGCTGTGGCTCCAGGGCCAGTTTACTGCACACTGGGCTGCCACCTCAGTATCAAAATTGGCCTCTCGTTACCATGGCCACTGACTTCCAGTCTTCCTGCAAATATTTAATTTTACTCCTCTCCATTCATACCACTTTCCTTTCTAACCTTCATTGTTTGGCCGGAGGCCTAAGACCCACGCCCTTAGATTCTAGAGGATGAGAGAGGATCAAGGATGTATTGGAGGGACCAAAGATGTCACCCCAGGAAGAAAAGCAAGAGGAATGTAAAGAGCTAGCTCAACATCTCTCAGCAGAGATGCTATTTATGTTTGAACAGAAAAGTCCTTAGTTTTGGACACATTGCAAAATGTTTAATGTCCCTGTTCTTACATAAATGTCAGTAATGACCCCTTCCCCCCTACTCTGGTCATTGTGGTAACCAAAAATGCCTTCTCAAATTGCCAAATATGCCCTGGTGGGTTGGGACATGGCCCTGCCTCTTGGTGGGAAGCCCTGTAATGCCAGTGGAGCATCGATAATTGGCAGTGGCCAAGGTGATCATGAGAGGAACACAAGAGGAGACCCAAACTCCTCAGGCATTTGATCAAGTGTCCCCTATTTCCTGCCCCAACCTTAAAAGGCCAACATAATGAGACTCATTCAAGTGGAAAAGCAGCTGGACCCCCCTGTCCTCAGTACCCTAGGCCCAGTGGGCTTCAGCAGGTCTCCAGGTAGGCTCCCTAGTCGCCAACAGTACCATCAGTCGTGAACAGAAACCTCTGTTCTCTACTGCGGGACAGACAGTAGAAACTTTTCAAAGGACCCGTACAAAGAAATCCAGGAGCCATTTAAGAGTATGTTACTCTGATATAAAGTCCAATGACCCGGAATATTTATCCTGAAAGTCTAAGCCTTGGCTTTCTTGGCTGGCGGAGTTATCACATGGGTCCAAAAGGCTCATATTTCAGATCTGAGCAATTCCTCTTCCCATTGCCCCACTTTTCCCCAACTGGTGGAGAAGACAGGGCTGGTTGGGTCCTCAGGTGAGTCCCTGGGTGGCCAGCGGGAGCTGATGGCACAGTCGCACTTCCCCAGCTCCACACCAGTGTAGACTTGGGCTCATTCTCCCTCCTCCCCATGGGGAATGGGACATTTGGTTCTTGGAGGCTGACTCTTCCCTGTTGCCCTCCTCCCCAACTCAGGCCTGCCATAGAAGGAGGAATTTCTGAAGTTGAAATCATCTCCCAGCAAGTGGACGAAGAAACCAAGAGCATTGCTCCCGGGCAGCTGGTGAACTTTGCCTATCGGGACCTGCCCCTGGCTGCTGTCGACCTCTCCTCCGCGGGCTCGCAGCTCCTGTCAAATTTGGACGAAGATTACCAAAGGGAAGGGTAGGTGTTGGGACCCTGAAGCTAGCTAAGAAGTCTTCTGCAGAACTCCTTGGGATTCCGAGGGTGGGAGCAGCAAGGATTAGAGACTAAATAGTAAGAGGCCAGAAGTTCACATCAGGCCACCCAGACCCTTTTTCTCCTCAGATGTTATTTCCTCAGAAAAAGGCTTGGGGCACAGAGAATACCTGTCGCCGCTAGACCTCTTATGTGACATTTACTTGGAACTCAGAGAATCATGGAATTTATTTTAGGATGGAAGTGCTCCTTAATGATCCATCCAACCCCCTCTCTATATTTGGGAAATAGGAGACCTGCAGGGATTAGGGACTTGCCCAAGGTCACAGAGCCCATAAGCAATGGACTTGGACAGCACTTTCCCTTATCAAGCCGGCTCTCACCAGGCAAGGGGCCTGCATGCAGTAACATGCCCAGTCTGGAAAGGAACTGAGCACAATTCAGCTGAGAGCTTTGTAGACATTCACTCCCTCCCTTTCCAGCAAGGACATGTGGGCTTTGCCCGTCCCTGATTCAGAAGAGTGGCCCCTACCTCCTCCTTCTTAGCTTGTCGGTAGGATTGGATGCCTTTGTTTCCCAATTAATTTTTCATTAGCCTAGTCCTTCTTACAGACAGACATTCTGGAGGTGAATGGTGGAGTGTTAGAGCTTGGCACCTTCATTTTATGGGGGAAAGCTGAAGAGAAGGGCAGGAACGGGTTCTGGGGTCACACAGCAGGTCAGGCTTCTGAGCCCCACCAGGGCGTCCCCCAGCCCCGCCCTATCACTATTAGACATAGAATGTTAAGCATTGGGAAGGACCTTAGGAGCTCTGCTTTCCCAGGTGGCTGCTTTGAATATAAAAACAAAGGGCTGATGAGTATTTTAGGAACAAATGAAAAGCCTTAGCTAAAGCTAAATTTGCAGAGCTTGGAATCCCTGTGCCTGTTTCCTGAAGTCTTCCCCCTTCCCGAGATAAATTGCCAAACAATTGTGAAACAGTACACCTTCTTTTGTAGAAATTGCACCCCAGTAGCTTTCTCTGAACACATAATTTCTTCCCAGTACTGTGCGTAGAGTCAGCAGGACATTGGAGAAGAATATAGGCAAGCAGGTTAAGAGATAGCTGAATGACGCCTGGCGGTGGCGGTGCCAGCCTGAGCACTGCCAGGACCCCCTGAGGGCAGGGCCATCTTCTCCCAGACCCCCTGGGCTTGAAGGCTGGGGTAAGTCCTTGAGGCCCCTGAGCCATGGCCGGCTTCATGACCTTTGCAGTTGCACGGGCCCTGCGCTTGATTTAAAGATTTGCTGTCACCGTCTTGAAATTCTTAATTTTTGCACAAGGCGTTTTCACTGGGCTCCGCAAATTTTGCAGCCTGTAAGTTGCTGTCTCTGCACTCTGGTGGACAAAAGCAGAAGTGCAGCCTCCTAAGACACACCAGCTCCTGAGCCAGGGTTAAGCTCTTTTCAAGTTTATAGTCAGAAGGCATGGAGAGAACTGTGAAAGCCTGCAAGGGTTCTGGCTCGGGCAGTGTCCACATCTGCACCCCGTGGGTGTACTGCACCACAGGTGTACCTTGCCGAGGGCGTACCTTGCTGCCGGTGGCACCCGTTCCAAGTGCGCCCTGTCTGGGGTGCACCAGTGCATAGCCTGAACACGGAGTTGAAGGTAGGCAGAGGCCCTGCTCTGTCATTCAATTTGCTCCTGAATTGGGTCTCTGCAGGGCTTCCTCCGATCAGGGAGAATGCAAATGTAGGGCCTGCAAGGCAGAGAGGCTCTTGATTTGATTTGAATCTCCAGGTGTGGCCTGGAAAGCCGCTCCTGTCCGACAAATCGAGCAGACGGGCGAAGGGATTTGCCTCACTGCTGGAGCCCTCGGCTCGGGGTTCAATTGGCAGCCAGAGGGCTTCCTGGAGGAAGGAAGGGCAGGCATAGGGCTGAAGCCAGGGAGAAATGAAGCAAAACAAAAACACAATGTGCAAAGGGAAAAGCCTCTCCACAAGGTTTCTTGGCTCTTGCTGCATTTCCTAGGGTTTTCCCAAAATTTCCAGCCTGGCCTTTTCTGAAGCAAGGCAAAATGACACAAGAAGTACCCTCTATTTACGGTTCTAGGAGGCATTTGAAAAGCTTTGGTTCAAGTCATGTCCCAAATACCTATTCCTATTAAGGGAGGTTATATATCGGAATGAGTCTTTTCTGTAGGAAATGAGACCTCAGGGACCCCAGCAAGAAAGCGCCCAGGCTTTATCATGGGGCCCAAGTTATCCAGCCATCCTGCCCTTCACTTCTTCTGGAGCTCAGGGATATTTCAGGGTTTTTAGATTTCCCAGAATCTGAGAATGTCAGAGCTGGAAGAGACCTTAGAAAGCATCTATTCTAAATATTCTGGTAGGACACCACAGCCCAGAGAGTAGAAGAAACTTGCCCAAGGTCACACAGCAACAGAGGCAGGAATAGATGCAGGCTGGTGCCATTGGACTTCCATTTGTCACCTCCCCCTTTGCAACATCATGATTGTGAGTGTGGTTAACATACATTGCACATGTGATATCACTGCTAGGCTACACTGCCTAATGCCTTTAACTTTTCATTGTGGTTTCAAATTAATGTTCCCTTTTATCCACAAAAACCCTGTGAAATGAGTAAGGAGAAGTCACCTTAACTCAGGGTAAACCCCTAGACCCAGGTAGAAGAGCTGCATCTTGATCAAGCCCGTTGACTTTCCCAGGAGCCCTTTTCCCTTCCAATATTCCTGCCTAGCAGAACCCAAACTGCGGAACTACCCACTGTCGACCTTCTTCACTTCTATACTCAGGCTGCCAGGGGCTCAGCAAGAAAAACAGACAACTGTGCAGACTGGCACCTCCCAGACTCAAGGTCTTCTCCAACCTCAAACTGGCTCTCGGTTTTGCCTGCCAGCTGTCCCCTGTGGCCCTGGTCAGCTTTTCAGCCTGGTCCCCAAGAGCCTATTTCAGACTGCTTCCATTTTCCTCAAACCCCCTCTTGCCCTCAGCAGGTGACCCCCTTTCCTCCTTCCCTGAGAAAGTGCAAACAGTCATGGATGGGCTGTACCACACTCTTCAGCCCCTCTTTTCCTCCCTTCTGGGCATATCCCATCTCCCTGAGCCATGATTCCCCTCCTTCCTGAGACCTTTCTCCTCAGCTGCTTCCTCAGCCCATATCATCACTCCGTCCAGTCTCTCTCTTCCTCCCTGACTCCATGTTCCCATCAGCTACCATCATCTCTCTCTTCCTATTTGCAGTCGAACTTCTTGAAAGCCTCATCTACACTCGCCATCTCTGCTTTGCCCCCTCCCATTCATTTTTCAATCTACTGCCATCCAGCTTCAGCTTCGTGCACATTAAGCAAACTGCTCTTGAGGTCAACAGCTACCTCCTTATCTTGTCCTCTGTCCAGCACCTGAAACTGTCAACCACTCCTCCCCCTTGTCACGCTCTCCTGTGCCTGGGGCTACTCCACTCTCTCCGGATTTTCTTCCTACCGGTTCCTCCTTCTAGGCCTTTTAAAATTTGTTCTTTCTTGCTTGTTCTTTTCATGTTGGGGCTTGTTTTCTGTCTTTGGCCATCTCTCTATGAATCCTACACACTGGGTAATTTCATCCATTCCCATAGCTTGGAACTTTCAAAGCCATGTTTCCAGCCCTGATCTGTCTCTTGAACTCCTGGTTACCTCCTGGACATTTCACAAGGATCCAGAACATATCTCAGACTCTTACCATGTAGCTGTGGAATTATCTATTCCTCTGCCTCTGAGCTGGCTGCATCTTTAGGAGAAGAAATCTTGTCTCTATCCAAGTCATCGCTAAAGTAGTCTTCAGAGAGAGCCTCAAATCGGTTTGTACAATCCAGCCTGAGGAGCCACAACCTGCCCCTCTCAGACTTACAGCCATCTCAGGCTCAATACACCCCAAACCGAATTTTGTCCTTCCCCAAAATTTATTTCCTGTGACCCCAGCCAGTAGAACCTCAACGTTGCCTGGGCTCACCAACCCATGACTACCAAAACGAGTCACATGCACTGAGGCTCATTTACAATGATCCTAAGCCTCCTTCCTACCTCATGGTTTCCAAGACACCCCAAAGGTACATGAAGCTGGCTGTTCTGTTACAGCCTCCGCTGGAATCTGCGTCCTTGTTTCTTCCCTGCTCTGACTCCCTCTCAGCCACATCCGTTGCCCATGAAGCTGCCACTGCCGATGGTGTCCACTGTGGGAATGCCAGTGCCAAGTCCAGGCCCTTCAAAGCCAGGATCCCTCAGGGTGCCACACGGCGCTGTGCTCCATGCAGGATGGGGAGGAAAAGCCCCCTCCCAAACTGCACCACGCTGCTCACGGGCCCAGAAGCAGCTCTGCTTATAGCCAGAGCTCTAGTCCTGTTTCTTTCTGGCCTTCAGCTCTCTACCCAGGGCTCAAATTCAATCCAGCCAGCTATGTCATCTTCCTTTTCCTCCCATCCTAACCAGTTGCCTCCTCTTATAGTGATAAAACAAAAACCTCCACACATATCCACAGATTTGAATAGGCACTCAGGGGAGGAGGAGAAAGGGAACAGAGTGGGTATCCCCACAAACATGTCTGAACTCCAGCTGGCTACGTCAGTTCTGTCATCTCCAAATCCTGTAAATTTTACACCATTCTTTTCACAAAGGGTTGGAACTCTATCAGCCAGGATACTTTTTGGACAGCACATAATAGAAAACCCATCTTGAACTCACTGAGGGATTTCATCGGCCCATGTAACATGGAGTTCAGAGCTGAAGCAGCTTCAAGGTCAGGCCAGAGGCTCAACAGGCAACAAGGACCAGGCTCCTTTCATCTCTGCTCTCAGTGGTGTTGGCTTCGTCCTGACGCTGGCTCCCTGCACGGTTGTGAGAGGGCTACCTATAGTAATCAGGCTAATCCTTCTTCATTCATTTCTGGCAAGAGAGAATGGCTTCCCATCACTCTGTTTTACAAGCAGGGAAGAACTTTCCTAGAAGCCTCCAGCAACACTCTCATGTCTCAATGGCTAGAATTGGGTCCTATGGCAAGGGATATGGGAAAATCCATAGACCAATCAGGCTCACCCCTTGAACTGTTTCATTTCCCACAATGTTCTCTGTTATCCAGTGGGGCAGGAGAGGGATGGATATTGGAGAATTTCCCACAATGCACAACAGACTTTGGGAAAGCCAAGTCTCCATTCATAGGATTTTATCCAGAATTAGATCTTAATTTCCTTCAGTCTTCTAGTCACTGTTTGGTTGGGAAAGATCTAGGAACATGCCTGCCCTCTTAGACTGTTTCTACAACTCCTTATCTTGATTCTTTGACTCCAGTTGCAGTTTGACTTCTGTCCACCATCCCTGTGGACAATGCTAGGGCTTTGTGTTTGCATGTAACCAGAGCCTCTTCTACCTTGATCTCATTCTTTGGCATTGGACATCATCACCCCATTCAACAGTAGAAAAGTGAGGTTCAGAACTGCTTCTCAGTGAACCAACTGACTGCCTTTGGAAGAAGAAGCAAAGTCTGCAGGAGGCCAGCTCACTGGAAATTCTGTCTTCTCTTAATCAGCTCTAGACAGTACATTGGAGGACTGGTTGATTTGCGGGGTCTGGACTAGACAAGAGGCTACAAAAGACAGAATATTCAGATGAGCCTAGATCCTCAGCCCTCATAGAGAGGCACACAGCCCAGTGTGAGAGGTGAGAGTGATAACAGATGTGTTGAGGAAGGCAGTGCAAAGCAAGGCTCATCATCCCATTTTACAGATGAGTTCTGTATTCACATGGAAAGGTAGTGTTCCCCAAGTTCTTAGTGAAAAGAGGTCGTAGAGAGGGTCACAGGAGTTCAGCAATGGGAGAATAGGTAGGGTGCCCTTTGTCAAAAATAAAGATACAAAAGCTATCATTCAATGTTTGGTAATTATTTCTATTTTAGGCCCCTAAAAGATCCTCCATAAGAGGTCAGGGCTGACTGCCCAGACAGGAGTACCCTGGAGGAAGGCTGGGTATCAGGTAGGCAGAAAGGGACACTGTTACTTGGAGATGATGCCAATGGCACATTTCTGCCAGAACTTCACTGTCAGAGGAAGAAAACCTAATGGAGATACAATGATTTTTTTTTTCTTTTCATAATATACTTTTTAATTTTTTAAAAAGATACTTAGATTACATAAATGTTGTATAAAATACATAGGGGATCCCCATATGCCCCACTCCCTACCCCTTCCACACTTTCCCCATTAACAACATCCTTCATTCACTTGATGAACACATTTTGGAGCATTGCCACTAAGCGTGAGTTATAGTTTACATTGTAGTTTACACTCTCTCCCACACAACTTTGTAAGTTATCACAAGATATATAATGGCCTGTATCTGCCATTGCAATGTCATTCAGGACAATTCCCAAGCCCCCAAAATGCCCCCATATTACACCTATTTTCCCTTTTCCCTCCCCCTCAGAACCTCCAGGAGCCACTGTGTCCACATGAATGATAACAGTTCTTCCATTGCTAGAATCACACTGTCTATATTAGAATAACAGTAAGTCTACTCTAGTCCATCACTCGTTCCCCAATCTTGAGGATTCTGGGATTGTGTTGCCCACTCCACCTCTAACTGAGAGGGGGGCTTAGATCCCATGGGGACAGATGGATGGGACTATCTTGCTTGCAGCTGTAGACTCTCTCTGTTCCTTGGGATGGTCGTTGTCCACAATGATGTTTTTTGAGCTATCAGGCTGGGAAAAGAAAGACAGGTCCAGTATAGCAACATATTCTAAATAAGGACTAAAATTGTTTTAAGATAATCCAGCAAAGTCTTGGGGCAAAGAGAAAGGAAGGGAGGGACCTATTAAGCCCTAACCTGAAAAACCCTTCTCTTTTCCTGTACCGTCTCCTCTGGAACACCTTTGGTCCCCCACCCCACCCCAGATTAGGGCCTCACCTCAATGCACCCATAGCCCTTTGCTCACTCTATCACCATACATGTCACACTGGGCTCTCCTTTTCTGTTTTCAAGTCCATCTGTTCTGGACTAGGTCAGGCCAGGAAGCAGATCATTTAAATCCCCAGATCTATGTGCAGTTGAGAAAGGTACACCGGGAGGTACCGGGCTTCTCACACCCCAGCATGCAAGGACGTGGTCTGTGGCTGGCCCACCTCCGAGCACACCTGCTGATTCCACGACCCCTCCTTAAAGTCATCCTAAAAGAAACGTCAGATTTGCCTTCAGAGCAGGTCAAGTTTACTTACTACAATTTCAGCACCCTGTAGATGCTTTCAGTGCCTTTTGGGGTTCAAGGTTAAAAGATGGATTCACCCATGCCCTAATCAGTGCAGAGTCTGGAAGGTTTGTGAAGGCTTTCACATCACTTTTCACCCGAGAAGAAGAAAAAGGGCTTCATAATCCACTTTCTTGATGTCAGTGAGTTTTGTCCATAATAAAACACCACTCCTTCCTCTGGTGTACCAGCTGTCCCTTGACCCCAGGCTGACCCTGTGACCAGAGGCTTCCTTTGTATTTTTAGTAGACTTAGGCTTCCAAGTGGGTTCTTGATACCCAGCCAGGAAATAAAGGTTTAATTTGGATCAAAAAAACTTTTCTTGGTAACCAAAGTTTAGCCTCTTTCCTGCAGGCCAGCAACCCCAAAGTTTTTCACTGATTAAGAAGGCAATAAATTCACAGATATATTTATCAGCAAAATATCCATCTGCAACCCATCCCCACCCTCTCCACTTACTCACAAGGCCCTGCAGGGTGTGCAGGGTCACGCGATCACTAGGTGGCAGCAGAGCGCCTCTGACCGCCTCCAGCCTGGGTGCTGGGAAACTGTCAGGAGGGAGGGTGGGAAAGTTTAAATCTAAGGCCAGGTCCCCCAGGGCAAGTGAGCTGGATTTATGGCATCTGGGGATGGGGTAGGGATCCCAGCCATCTGTGGAGGCACCTAGGATCCAGACTTTGGTCAAATAGAAGAAAAAGGAGCGTGGCAGACACCAGATTTGCCAAACCAGAGCTCAGAACCCAGCAAGAGCTGGGCAAGAAAGAAGTGGGGTGTGCCTGAAAACAGTAGCCAGCTCGTTCCTGCCTGGTCAGGAAGTTCACCTCATCCAGGCAGCCCAGCTTCTAACCCTAAAGGTGCATTCAGCAGTAGCCAGAACTGCCAGCACAAAGGACAGTCTTAGACTTTGAACCAATTCCCGGAATTGAAACATCTTGAGGTTGGATGGGCCTTATGGCCACCTAGTCCAACAGCATCTCATTCCTTCTCCAAGTCAGTCTTGAACCCCTTGCCAAGTTGGTGGGCAGCCACTCCTTGACCACATCCTACCTACATGGCAACTCTTCGGAGATCTTTGGACAATGCCCTGGACCCCTTCAAGTAGAGACAGCCAGCCCAGGGTGGGTATCAGCTGCTGTGCCCCCAGAGGGGGGTTTCATGGCTCTCCAAGTGGGGTGGGAATGCCTAACTCCCGGCCCTGACTCTTGCTGTCCTTCCCAAACTTGACGTTTCCATGGATGCAAGAAATCTGAGATTCTGGGACAAGCAAATGTAAGATTCCAGTGACTCTAGCTGCATATAACCCTCCTCCCTCCCTCTTCCCCATCGCAAGGGGGCTAACCTTAGCAGTGATTGCAGAACTGAAGCTGCCTATATGAAAAATTCAATTAATTTAGTTTCCCCAAAAGGCTTGGAGACTCACCTCTCATCTCCAAACTAGATTTCCTGTTATATGAAGTATGTTTATGTGCTCATGTTTCTGGGTCTGTGTGTGCTACTGTGGCTTGCATCTTGGAAGTGGGTAGAAGAAGCAAAGGGGAAGCTTGACAGTGCTTTCCTTGTTCTGGGTCTCTCTGGGAGAGAGAAAAAAAAATCCCCAAAACTAGGTGTTTAGGAAAAGGGTGTTCCCGTGGGCATTGGGTTGATGGTTCAAGGAGGTCAATATTAGGTCTCTGGAGATGTCCTACACACTTGAGCTCATTTTCCTCTCCTGTGAGGTCTGCTTTCCCCCCTCCCTTTATTTGTCTTGCTTTTCAGAGTGATCTAGGATGAGGAGCCCATCGCCTCATCAGAGGCCACTCCCATGGCTCTAAGCTCCTAGAGGCTGTTGTGTGAGCCCTATTACCTCTCGTATGCCCAGCACCCAATCCAGTGCCTGGCATTTAGTGGCACATAATAATCATGCAGAATGGAATGAACGTTGAAACTTCTTATATTTAGATAATTAATCCCCTTTCTAATGCCCATGTACCTAAGTCATCAGCACAGTAGCCACGTGTGGTACCTGCGTGGTAAGCACTGTGTTACGGGCTTCAAACGTTATTTTAATTTTTAATTTTTTAAATCTTCACAACAATTTTGCAAAGGCAGTTATTGCCTATTCCCATTTTGGGGATTAGGAAACTAAGGCTCAAAGATGGCACTCCAAGTTCAGTCAATGGTGGGACTGTGATTTGGAAATACCAGTTGCCATAAAACCCCAAAAGGAGGGAAGTTCCTACCTGAAAAAATTTGGCTTTCTCCACAGTGTCAACAGAGAAAATGGTTGAGATAATTGCATTTTAAAACAACTAGGTAATTTAAACATTTGTAAAGTGCTAGAACAGTCCATGATGCATAGTAAGTGCTTTATAAGTATTTGTTAAATCAATAAAAATGAAGCCCAGGTCCATTTAAGTCAGCCTCATGGCTTTCTCTGATAATATTTCAATCACCCAGAATAAATCCAGTTAAGTGAAGTAAAGTTGGGCACAGGATGTTCTGCTAACAGTTGAAACCACCAAGTCTACCTTTGCTGGGTCTGGGACACCTGGGTCTCAGTTCTTCAACATCATAGAACTGGAGCATGTTGGAGCCAGGAGAAGGTCTCAGACCACCCGATTGTGGGGTTTTAACCTGGGTTCTTTTGCTGATCCGTCAGTGAGATTCAAGGGGCCCAAGCTGCCCTTGACATTTTATGCACAATGTTGCAGTTTTGTGCATTTGGAGTGGGGGGGGGGCATACCTCCAATCAGTCATCAGAGAGATCTACAATCAAAAAGGTTCCAAGCCCCTGGTCTAGCAGGAATTGCTGAGGTCAGCGTCTAAGGCAGGGTGGGAGGCCAGTGCTGCCAACTTCACTGTGGGCTCCTGCTCCCAGAGGTTCTGACCTCCTTTATTTGGGGAATTGATGGATGAAAATCTCAGTATGGAGCCGAAGTCATCATCTGGCTGGGCTGCCGACAAGGAAATAGGCTTTTCCTTCCCTGGTGACCCCATGACTCTACATGTCCTGGGAGCACCTTCTCAGACAATTTGGGGGCCTCCAACAGTCCCCACACTCCAGCCACCCCCAAACTGTACCCCAGAAGATTCAGTGCACCCATCCCTGCCACAGGACCCACCTGTGCAGTGCATTGCTGGGGTGGGGGCAGCCAGTCCCCGCAGGGGCAATCACAGCTCCTCCGGACCTGGCACTGTCCGGCTCTGCATCACCTTCCAGAACCAGCTGTCTTAGCGCCAGGTTTGGGCACACTGCCTGACGGAGCAGTCACCTGAGGCCACCTCTTTCCGGGCCACTCCCCTAGCTTTACCTCACATGAAGGACCCATCGGAAATTTGGCAAACTTCATTTCAGTATTCTAGAAGTTAATCTTTCAAACTTTCATCCAAGAATATAAAGCAGAAGCAAAGGTAAGCAAAGGTACCCCGCCTCCTCTACTGCCCCAGGATTTCTCTGAGGTGTCAGAGGTTAGTGGTGGAATCTCACAGTAGAGCACCAACTCACCTGCCAGGAAATGCCATCTGGTTGTTGGTATTTACAGACTTTGGCAGTTCAAACCAGCCTCCCGGAGGGGTCCTCTCGCGGTTGCTACACCAAGACATGACATATGAGACGCCTGCCCTCTGGTGGCTATGCCAGGGATAACAGCACCCTGAGAACAAGCTCCAGTGCCTTGATCAGCTGGCTGGATACTGAAAAGATGAAAGGAAAGTACCTTTTCTAATTAAAAAATCAATGCTGATTTCCCTTTGGCCCATTAAGCCCCTTGAGTCAGGGATCTTTTAAAATTGGACACATTCTATTTTTCTGCTAAGATACAGTCTCCTGGGAATGTCTGAATCATTTGAATTCAAATTTTATTAACAGCTTGGGATTCCCAAGCATCATGTCAGCCAAGAAGCCTGATGCCCCAGCTCCCCGCCCTCTAGGACTCTGTTCTAGAGCCTTGGGGTCATGGTCCTACAGCAGTGGCTCAGCCCTATTCCCAGTGCAGAGACCATCCCTGTCCCCTACCTCTGCCCTTCGAGAAGGAGCTTGGAGCCCAGCTGCAGAACCTTCTTGAACTTGGCTTTGGCCTCAGGTCCATGGCTAAGACTGGACTGCTGCTGCTGCCTTCTTCCCTGAGTCTGTGCCCCTCCTGACAGCCTGTCTGCTACACCGTTCTGACAATGGGTGCAGCCCCTGCAGCCCACACCCCACCCTCTTGTCCTCCTAGGGCAGGGGTTCTTAACCTTTTTTGTTCCAGGGACCCCTTTGCCAGTCAGGTGAAAACCACACACCCCTTACTCAGTCCACACTATACTGTGTATTATTTAATAAATATATCACACCCACACCAACACATCTCCTTAAGAATAATGTTTGTTTGAATTTCAACTCAAGCTCACGGACCCCTCATTAAGAACCCCTGTCCTAGAGGTTTGGCACCTGCTTACCTTCATTTTTTCATCTCTCTTGCTTCCAAACACTACCTTTTAGGATACCTGTGAGCGCCTGCTAGCCCACCAATGCAGTAGTTCTCACCCAGATCACCTGGGGTCTCAGCGAAATGCAGACTCCTATTTCAGTAGGTATGGGAAAGGGACAAGAGTCTGTAGTTCTGACAAGTTCACAGGTGAAGCTGGTGCTGCTGGCCCACGGGCCCACCCAGAGGCAGTGGTCCTGCACATTAGAGCCACCTGGGATTTTAAATTTTTTTAGGTACGGCTTGGGCACGAATGTGACCCCGCTGCACCCAGCTCTTCCCAAGACCTCCCTTGCCCTGGCCCGCCACAAGCATGCCTGATGACAAATGAAGCTCACTGGTCTGTTACATTCCTATGGGCTCTAGCTTAAATTGGTTAGGCTTGGGAGGTGTGTAGTTCCCCAGAGCCAGCTGCTTCCTTCCTACTCAAGAAACACAGCAGAGTAAGGTGACTCTATAAGAGGAGTAACCTTGAACCCTCTTAATAACAAGTAACTCCTTCACACTTTGTTACTGTGTTATTCGTAAGAAGCCATTTGCGACACACCTCATGACCAGTAAGACAACAATGTTTCCCCGAGAATCAGGTGACTCCAAGCATTTTATTCCTCTGCATCCTTCTTGCCCTCCTGCTACTGCCCCCATCCCAACAGCAAGCCTGAACAGAGAAAGGTGGTGCCAAGCATCATTTTTAAGTGTTCATTAGAAAGTAGGTGAGGGCATAAGCACAGCTAACACCTTATCTCCTCACCCAGAAAGTATCTCAGTTATGGCTCTAGCATCTATATAAATCCCATTCTCTAGAGCAGTGCTGTCCAACAGAAATATAATTTTAGACTCTCTAGCAGCCACATTTTAAAAAGTAATTATAATATATATATATATTTAACTCAATTTATGCAAAATATTATCATTTCAGCATATAGTCAATATAAAAATTATTGAGCTATGTTATGAGTTATTTCTTCATAACTAAGTCTTCAGAATCTGCTGTGTATTTTATACTTACAGTGCATCTTGTTTCAGAATAGCCACATTTCAATTGCTCAGTAGTCACATGTGGTTATCATAGTGGATTGTGTAGCTCCTGAGATCCTATAGTCTTGGCCTTCCAGAAAGGTAGAAGTGACCTTCAGGGTGAAAGATCACATCACAGATTTGGGAAGTGCTTATTTTAACATCAATTGACTTTTGGAACTCAAGACAGTTTTAAGCCCTGTAAGGCAACCTGGTGGACGTGCTGGGGGAAGGCCCTGCCTTTCTGTCCACCTGTCCTCTGACTGTGGGGGGCTGGGGTTGAGTCCAGAGCCCAGCTGGCCACACTGAGCCCCCAGTGCCTGCTCTGGGAAGGGTAGAGGGAGCCAAAGGGAGGGAAGGCGGCAGTCCAGGCAATGGGTGCATGTGCCCCGGCTGTGCCCAGCCCACCCCAGGACTCTCCTTGTCCTGATGTGGAAACAATCATCCTCAAGTTCGGAGGAGCAGAAAGTTTATGCAGTTCTGGAAGCCATTGGGGCCCATATCCTGGCCTCCCATTTGGCCCATTAACCTCCCACAAATCCGGGCTGATCCCACCTCTGCTGTTATTGTCAGTGGCACCAACAAATCAGTTGATGGGTTGTCTTATCCACCCCTCTTACCCCTTACCCCTAAATTCTTCAGTGTACATTTCCTAAAAACAGTGGAAATCTTATGTAATCACCTTATAATTATCAAAATCAAGAAATTGACATTGATATAGTATTATTTTCTAATTTATACACCTTATTCAAATCTAGCCAATCACCCCACTAATATCCTTCATTGTAAAAGGCAAAATATATTTTTTTTGGTCCAGAAGCCAATCCAGGATCACATGTTCCACTTAGTTGTCAAGTCTCTGTAATGTTCTTTAACCTGGAACAATTCCTCTATCTTTGTCTTTCAGGACCTTCACATGTTTGAAGAATATAGGCCATATAATTTGTACAGTGTCTCTCAATTTGGGTTTGTTTCCTGTTTTCTCATGGCTAGATTTAGTTTGTGTACTCTGAGTTGGAATCTTAAAGCAGTGATGCTGTGTACTTCTCAGTGCATCTTTTGTTGTACAGTATACATTTTAATATTTGAATGTGTTAACTCTGGAATTTTAGTCTATTCTTTAAGTTTGTATCCAGCTAAGTGATAGGACAGATTCCCTTAAATGCCAGGAGCTAACAGAAACAAAGAAATGAAAAAAAAAAAACAAAAAACACCACCACTTTCTGCACATTGGCTCTGTGTTGGCTGATGCTCTCCTTCAGAGCTTAGCCCTCCAACTGCGTGAACCTGAAGGACAGCCTGAGACCAAAGCACAGGGTCCACTCCAGTCTTTTCTGAGCATGCATTTGTCCTGAGCATGCACTTGCCCGTGGCCTTAGGAAGCCCCCTGCTTATTTTTTCCTCTGAAATAGTCTCTCCTCCCTCCCTCCCAGTGCTCTATTTTATGTCACACAACCTGAATCAGGGACCCACACTGAGAGTGCAGGTAGATCCGCACTCTCAGCACTGAGAGATTTTCCTACCATTTTTCAGTTCTGCTTTCTTGATTCAGGGCTTGCCCAGTTACTGCAACCCTTTAACTGTGTTCCAGAGCACTGAGGACGATGGCTAGTGGTTTTCAGTAGCTGGTCAAAGACTCAGGGGTGGGCGGGGGGGCGGGGGACCGTAGCATCTTCTCAGCATGTGGGATCAGGAAGCACAGGCTGTCTCCTTGCCTTATTACTGGTGATGTTAATTCTGGTCACCTGCTGAGGTGGAGCTGCCAGGTTTCTCCACTATAAAGTTGCTATTTCCCCTGTTGTAATTAAGTATTTTATGTAGACAGTCTTTGAGACTGTGTAAACACCTCATTTCCCATCAGACTTTCATCGGCTAGTTTTAGCATCCATTGATGACTTTTGTCTGAAACAAGTATGAGTATGGTGATTACACAATTGTTATTGTTTAATCCCAGCACTCCTACATTATTGGTTGGTATTCTATTGTAAAGAAGAATTGACTCTTCTCTATTCATTTATTTGTTTAAATAGGCATGGATGCCTGATTCTTGTTTTATAAGTATCATTATTTATCAGGATGCTCAAATCATCCCCAATTTGGCCAGCAGGAGCCCCTTCAAGTTGGCAGGTCCTTTTGACAGGCCCCCATTGCTCATTAAGCACTTCCCCACGTCCTGGCATAGAAAGATGTCACAGGCTCCTCTTATACTTGCCAGCACAGCATTGGAATATGTCTCTGAGGAGCACTGGTTCCTTTCAGTGTGTGCTCAGTACTACCAGGGCATCAGGTGTGCTCAGTACTACCAGGGCTCCAGGTGTGCTCAGTACTACCAGGGCACCATTGCTTCTAGGAAGTATCTCTCTCTATATTAAAAAACATACATTTATTTTGATACCTACAAATCCAATCCACTATGACAGCATTCATTCTAACCTTCACCCTTTCTTATTTGTGACTCCCTTCTCTGACAGGAAGAAACCTAGCGCCTGTAATCCATGTAATATAAGGCCTGTAATATAAGCCTATTGCCTGGATTGTCCTTTCCCTGCAGCCTTTCAGGCTGGCTTGGGGTGGCACCTGGCGCTTGCCATGCAGGTACTTTAGAACATTTCTGCTGCTGAGGCCAGAAGATATCAGAGCCCATGAGCAGCCCTTATCGGATGCCTTGCCCCTAACTCACTCCTGCCCCCAGGCTCTGCAGCTCCCATGCATGGTACTTCTACAAAATGCCCTTTCAAGGATCATGATATAAGAGGGGCCAGAGTCAAAGCCAGACTTCTTAGCCCACAGCATTCATTTGACTTCTAGACCTTTTTCTACCTGGTTTCCATACCCTGCCGTCTACCTGGCCCTCTCCTGGCTCTTCCTTGAAGCTGAGGCATGCTTTGAGGGCCAGGTAAACTAATTGCTAACTTCTACAGAGGAGTCCAGACACCTTCCTGCATCTCTTTACCTTCCTGTAAGTCCCCAGGCTCAGCCACCACACTTTGTACCCACAGCTTCCCAATAACCAACCCCTGGTCTGGTCAGTAAGTTTTTCTAACAGAAAAGATCATTTTAGCATTTTTAAATAGCAACATAAATGGCTTTTCCATCCAATGAAGGCAGGTCAGCATTTGAGTCCCATGTTTAAAGGGAACTGAATATCCAGAAATACTCTCTTTGAAGAAAACATCTGGATTATTTCATTCCTTTCTCACCGTGGGACTCCCCTTCCCGGGTAGGAGGGGCATTCTCTTAGGGGCTCACCCCACACTCATCAGATGTACAAGATCTGGAGGTGAACAGATGCCAGAGCCTTCCTGCCAGCCCCTCAAACGTGGCACCATCCCAGGCAAACAGCTTTTAACTTATAACTGTAGGAAGGTGCTTGGCTTACATTTCAAGTGACAGTCAAATGGCATCAGTTTTAGGGGCCACAGACAATTAGAGTTGTTTTTAAGAAGAATGTGGAATTGGAGTTTGGTTTCCTTTAGGACCTTAAAATGGCACATGGCGATGCTCACAGCCACGCAGGTGGTGCTAACAGGCAGATTGAAGGGTAAAGAAGGGAGAACAAAACTTCCAAAGGAAGTGCTGAGGCAGCTCAGAAGCTGGGCGAGAGCTCAGGGTTAGAGGTGTGAATGATTAAAATAGGGCCCAGCAGGAGGGGAGGCAGGGATGTC
>JAQZBX010003916.1:0-42342 GCA_029593785.1 Cabassous unicinctus
ATTTCCTTCTCAGTACTGCCTTTGATGTGTCCCATAGGTTTTGTTATGTTGTGTTCTCACTTTCATTTGTCTCAAGATATTTGCTGAATTCTCTTGCAATTTCCTGTTTGACCCACTAATTGTTTAAAAGTATGTTGTTTAATCTCCATTTATTTATGAATTTTCCCTTTTTCTGTCTATTATTGATTTCTAGCTTCATTCCGTTATGATCAGAGACAGTGTTTTATAAAATTTCAATCTTTTAAAATTTATTGAGACTTGTCTTATGACCCAATATATGGTCTACCTTGGAAAAGGATCCATGAACACTTGAAAAGAAAGTATACCCTGCTGTTTTGGGAAGCAATGTTCTATAGATGTCTGTTAGGTCTAGTTCAATTGTCATAATATTCAAACTCTTTCTTTCTTTATCCTCTGTCCAGATGTTCTATCCAATGTAGAGAGTGGTGTATTGATGTCTCCAACTATTGTTGTACAGACATTTATTTCTCCCTTCATCTTTGCCAATGTGTGCCTCATATATCTTGGGTCACTGAGGTTAGGTGCATATATCTTTAATATAGTTATTTCTTCTTGGCGAATTTCCCCTGTTATTAATATATAATGACCTTTTTCATCCCTTATAAGAGTTTTGCATTTAAAATCTATTTTATCCAATATGAGTATCACACACTCCAGCTCTTTTTTTTTTGGTTACTATTTGCTTGGAATATCTTTTTTCAACCTTTCACTTTTAACCTAGTTGTGTCCTTACATCTGAGGTCAGACTCTTGTAGACAGCATATAGATGGCTCATACTATTTTATCCATTCTATCAGCTATATATTTTGATTGGGGAGTTCAAGCTATTAACATTCAATGTTATTACTGAAAGTCATTACTTACTTCATCCATTTTGACTTTTGGCTTTTGTTGTCATATCATACTATTGTCTATCTTTTTACCCTTTAGCTTACCTTTTCTAATAATCTTCATTTCTGCACTCTTCTCCAGTTCTCTCACCCTTGTTTTTCCCTTTCAGGCTGCAGCACCCCCTTTAGTATCTCTTGTAATTCTGGTCTTTTGGTAACATACTCAAATAGCTTTTGTTTGTCTGTGAAGACTTTGAACTCCCCTTAATTTTTGAAAGACAGCTTTGCTGGATACAGAATTCTTGGTTGGCAGTTTTTCTCTTTCAGGACCTTAAATACATCATACCACTTTCTTCTCTCCTTGGTTTCTGATGAGAGATCGGCACTTAATCTTATTGAGTTTTGTTTGTATGTGATGCTTTGCTTTTCTCTTGCTGCTTTCATAATCTTCTCTTTATCTCTGATATTTGTTATTGTGAATAGTAGGTGTCTTGGGGTAGGTCTATTAGGATTTATTTTGTTTGAGATGTGTTGTCCTTCTTTGATATTGATATTTATGTCTTTCATAAGGGTAGGGAAGTTTTCAGTCATTGTCTTCAAATATTCTTTCTGCCCCTTTTCCATTTCTCCTTCTAGGACATTGATAATGCGTATGCTTTTGCATTTCACATTGTCGTTCAATTCCTTGTAATCCTGTTCCATTTTTTCCATTCTCTTCCCTTTCTGTTCTCCTATCTCTTCCAGTTCAAATGTTCTGTCTTTGAAATCATTAATTCTGTCTTGGTGCAATTCAAATCTGCTCTTACATGTCTCTAATGTATTTTTAATCTCATCCATCCATAAGGTCTGTTACTTTTCTTGTAGACTTTCAAATTGTTCTTTATTCTCACCCAGTGTCTTCTTAATATCCTTTATCTCTTTAGTCATCTTTTCTTTCAATTCTTTAAATTGATTTAGGAGAGTTATGTGATTATCATTGATTAATTGTATTAAATCCTGTATCTCTTCAGGATATTTGTTTTGTTCCTTTGGGCCAAGAGATGGCTGGGCCATCTCTTCCTGTTTCCTACTATGGCTTATAATTTTTTGCTGATGTCTAGGCATCTGAATATTTTGGTGAATTTACTATCATGGCCATTTTTCTCTCTCTTGCCTATTATTATTTTTTCACAGGTCTTCTTTGATATTTCATCCAATTTATCCTAAGTCTTTAAAATTTCCCAGCTTAAGTTATCAAAATCATGCCAGGGACTCACTAATGGGGCACAGATTTCCTCCCATAATTACAGAACAGAAAGACCCCAGTGCAGTTTTTGTCCATTCAATCTCCAGACCAGCCAACAGATAGCGTTCGTTGGCACACCCTTCCACAGAGATGTATCTCTTTTAGTTTTCCTTTGTTTTGGTCTGGCCAGAGCTGAGACTTAAAGTGGGCTCTTCTGGCTGAATTCACTGAAGAAAAGCTCCCCAACTATCCCTCTCTTTTCACTTGTAACAGCTTACAGGGAGGAAGAAGTCTGTTCCACTCTCAGCTGCAATGAGGTAGGGATTTTACCCCAGCTTCATATCTTGGGGGTGGAGGAAGGGAGCCCTTCCCAGCAGCCTGGACTTTTAGTAACTCACAGTTTGTTGTTTCAGGTTCTTTGTCTCTCTGTCCCTCAACCTCCTGTGAGTTGTGATGCACTGTCTTGGTCTGCTGACTCTCAAAGCAGGTCCTTCGGGCAGCTTTTGGCTCTTTCTCTGTTGCTTTTGTGAGAGAGTTGACCCTTGCCTGCCTAATCTGACACCATCTTCCCACTATCCATCTTTAGTTTTGTTTTGATTTTTCTAGTGCATACACAGTATACTTAAGTAAACTGTTCTTTTTTTATACACAAATGTTGTTTAAAAGGATAGACTGGATTTTCTTAATTTTGAATGACACATAGAACTACTTTAAAGGAAAAGTAATCTCATGATTTCCAGTTTTAAAGTAAATTATTTAAAATATGTTACTACTATGGATGCAAGCATGAAAAGAGTTGCAAATGTCTAATAACCATAATTCTTATATGAATGTAAAATTAAACACATTTACAAAAAAACTGTAACACCATTAAAACGTAAATTAATAAAAGTAATTTAAGACAGCTAGTATTATAGTTTTGTTATAGGAAAATTGCCACATGTAAATATTGAACAGAGATGAAGCAAAGGCAATTTTGAGTTTGGTCCATTAATATTAGAAAGGATTTTCTCAAGTTAAACTACTGTGAAACCTTTCTCATGCACTCCACAATCATTCAACATCCACTTGATGCAAATCCTTTACTCACTCTCTTTGTTTGCCACAGGGTTGTTGATGCAAAATACCAGAAATGAGCTGACTTTTATAATGGGAACTTTATTGGGTGTAAGAGCTTACAGTTCCAGGTCCATAAAATGTCCAAATATAGGCACTATCAGAGATGCTTTTTCACCCAAGTCAGCTACCAGTGATTCTGAGATCCTGCCATGTGATGAATCAAGATAGCAGGCAATCCCTGCCAAGGTCCCTGCCTTCCCTTCATGGCTTAACATCTCCTGGAGCCCATCTGTGGGTGACCAGGCATAGGGCTTGTGTCTTTAGCCTTGAGCTTCTCCATGAGACCAGCCCCTCTAAGACCTCTTACCATTCCTCTGTGCCCTGCTAGTTCCAGACTCAGAGATCTCTCTCAGCCTCTTGGGGCTTCTCTGCATTTCTTAGGTGTAAGTGGACCTTGAGTCCTCTCTCTCTCTCTCTCTCTCTCTCTCTCCTTTTTCTCACATGGCAAGATAAAAAAAAAGGCAGCTTCCTTTTTCTCTGTGTGTTTCTGTGTCTCCATTTATAGAAAAGCCAGCAAGAGGGCAGAGACTCAGCCTGATCACACCTCACTGAAGTAGCCCAGTCAAAAGCAACCTAATAAAGTGAATCTAATACAATCAAAAGGGTACCACACTCATAGATATAGATAAGTTTAGGAACATAATCCTTTTTGGGGATTCACCTAATTCAAACTGTGACATTCACCTACTAAGTTCACCTCTGCTCATGTCTTAGCCTCCAACCACAATGTAGCAGTGTTTGATTCTTCTATATTATCAGTCATGATATATAAGTTGATCAACTGACCCAAGATGAGCTTACAGGGATTCTGAAATCATCATTCAAATGAAAACATGAAATTAAGCATTATTATGGAAGCCATCAGTGTTAAGACCTGTGCTGTATTCTCTTCAAATTCAACTCAGTAAGAGCATCTACCACAAATACTTAATGAGTTTCTGTGACATTTCAATCACTCTACAACTTGCTTGTGATATATTACTGAACAAAATGGGCAAAGATCCCTGTCTTCTTTGATTTTATATTCTAGTGGTGACAGACCAGAAAGAAGAAATATAATGAATATATATATTAAATAGTAAGAAGATGATAATTGTTATTTAAAAAGAAAGGGTAACATATGATAAGGGATCAGGAGTTCTGATGAATATGCTATATTTAATATAGTGATTATGGAGTCTTCACTAAGGGGAGCAATGTCTCAAGAAAATGGAGCTATTAGACATTACAACACTGGAAGAATAGTTTAAGCAAAGAAAACACCTGAAGAAAATGCCTTAAGAAGTAAATCTGCATATTAACCTTGTATCCTGCCATACTGCTGAACTTGTCTATTAATTTTAGTAGCTTTCTTATGGATTTTTCAGGATTTTCTAGATATAGGATCATGTCATCAGCAAATAGTGAAAGTTTTACTCCTTCCTTTCCTCTTTGGGTGCCTTTTATTTCTTTGTTTAGCCTAATTGCTGTAGCTATAACTTCTAGCACAATATTGAATAAAAACGGTGACAGTGTGTATCCTTGATTTGTCCCTGATCTCAGTGTGTAGCAGTTTGATATTTTTTATGAATTCTAAAAATAGATATTGGATTATGTTTGTAAACTGGTCTGTACCTTGACATGATTAAATTATGATTAAGACTTTGATTGAGACACGTCAGGAAGTTGTTGAGTCCCTGCGCAATGGTAGGGCGTGGACTCACAGAGAAAACTACATGGCAGAAAAGAGAGTTGGAGTTTTGATCCTGAAGCCCAGGAAGTAAACACACAGAGAAGCAGATATGTGAGGAAGAAGAGAAGTCTCCATTAAACATAGGCAGAGGCCTCAGGAAGAGAGAAAGAGCCATTCACATGATAGTCTACAGCTGGCCTTGTGGAGAGACCACAGAAGCCGATCCCAGAGAGAAACAGAGCCCCAAGAAGGGAGGCACCCAAGAAGCCTGAATTCTTGGCAGACGTTGGCAGCCATCTTGCTCCAACATGTGTCAATAGACTTTGGTGAGGGAAGTAACTTATGCTTTATGGCCTGGTACCTGTAAGCTTCTACCCCAAATAAATAGCCTTTATAAGAGCAAACAAATTTCTGGTATTTTGCATCAGCACCCCTTTGACTAACCAAAACACAGTGGGAAGGGTTTCAGTCTTTCACCATTGAGTACAATGCTAGCTGTAGGTTTTTCACATATGCACTTTACCATATTGAGAAATCTTCCTTCTATTCCTTTGTTATGGAGTATTTATATCCAGAAAGGATGCTGTATTTTGTCAAATGCCTTTTCTGCATCAATTGAGAGGATCATGTGATATTTCTTCTTCAATTTATCAATGTGATATATTACATAAATTGATATCCTTGTATTGAACCAACATTACATACTTGGGATAAAACCCACTTGCTCATGATGTATAATTCTTTTAATATGCCTTTGGATTCTGTTTGCAAATATTTTGTTGAGGATTTTTGTATGTATATTCCTTAGAGATATTGGTCTGTAATTTTATTTTTTTGTAGTATCTTAATACTCATAAATCAAAAGTGTTTCCATACACTACTGATGCACAATCTGAGGAGGACATCAGAAAAAAAATTCTATTTATAATAGTGACTAAAGCAATCAAATATTTAAGAATAAACTTAACCAAGGAGATAAAGGACCTATACTCAGAAAATTATGCAACATTGCTAAAAAAAAATAAAGAAGACTTAAATAAATGGAAGGACATTCCAAGTACATGGAACAGAAGATTAATTATCATTTGATGTCAAGTCTACACAAACTGATTTATAGATTCAACACAATCCAAATGAAAATCCCAATGGTCTTTTTGGAGACCTTGAAAAACCAATAATCAAATTATTTGGAGATGTAAGTGTTCCCGCAGACAAAAATGTCTTAAAGAGAAGAACAAAGTTGGAGGACTCTCACTTCATGACTTGAAAGCTTATTACTTAGCTACAGTAGTAAAAACTGCATGGTACTACCTTAAGGACAGACAGATTGACCAATGGAACTGAATCCAGAACTCAGAAACTGACACTCACATCTACAATCAAGAGATTTTTGACAGTTGGGCCAAAACAGTCTATTCAACAAATGGTGCTGGGAGAATTGGATAGCCACATCCAAAACAAAGAAAGAAGACCTCTATCTCACACCTTATACAAAAATTAAATAAAAATGAATCAAGGACCTAACTATTTAAAAAAAATAACCATAAAACTCCTAGAAGAAAATGTAGGAAAAATCTTCTAGATCATGTGGTAGGCAGTAGTTTCTTAAACCTTACACCCAAAGCACAAGTAACAAAAGAAAAAATAGATAAATGGGACCTCCTCTAAATTCAACCCTTTGGCACCTCAAAGGACTTTGTCAAAAGGATGAAAAGGCAGCCAGCTCAATGGAAGAAAATATTTGGCAATCACATATCTGATAAGGGTTTAATATCCATGATATACAATGAGATCATACAAGGCAACAATAAAAAGACAAAGGATCTGATTAAAAATGGCCAAAGACTTGAAAAGACAACTGTCCAAAGAAGACATACAAATGGTAAAGAAGCACATGAAAAAATGCTCAACATCACTAGTATTAGGGAAATGCAAATCAAAACTACAATGAGATATCATTTCATACCTATTAGACAGGCCGCTATTAAAATGTCAGTTAACCGTAAATGTTGGAAAGGATGTGGAGAAATAGGAATTCTAATTCACTGTTGATAGGAATGTAGAATGGTACAGCAACTGTGGGGGACTCTTTGGCAGTTCCTAAGGAAGTTGAATATACCATTGCTAGGTTTATACCCAGAAGAACTGAGAGTAGTGACGTGAATAGATAACTGCACATCGATGTGCAAACATAGCAACATTATTCATGATAGCCAAAAGTTGGAAATAACCCAGGTGTCCATCAACTGATGAATAGATAAACAAATAATGGAGTATACACACAATGGAATATTATTCAGTGATAAGTAGAAATGAAGTCATGAAACATGACAACATGGATGAACTTGGAGGACATTATGTTGAGTGAAGTAAGCCAGACACAAAAGGACAAATACTGTATGATTGCCTTATTATGAACTAAATATATTATGTGAAATATAAATACATATTGTGAAATATGAATATGGTTAGAATTGCATATATAAGACAGTTTTTCTTTTTAACTGAACAAATGTAAGTTAATACTACAAAATGATATCATATCAAAAAAACATTATTTTAAGTGAAGGAGATCAAAGAGTACTACATATTGTATGATTCCATTTACATAATATGTATATAGGTATCAATTTACAAAGATGAAATAAGATCAGTGGTTATGTAGGTCTGAGAAAGGAATGTTAATAGGAGTGGAGTCTTTCTATTTTGGAATAACGAAATTGTTCTAAAATTTCTTATATAATGAATGTACACCATGGTAATTATACTAAAAGCCACTGATCGTATATTTTGGATAGAATAATCAGAAACAGCAGCTATGTACAGTGGGGGAAGCATAGAGAGATTGAGAGGTGAGGAATTTACTTGTCAGTTTTTTGTTTATTATTTTTATTATTGAAAAAATGAAAATACTCTTATAATGATTGAAGTGATGAATGCACAACTATGTAATTATACCAAATACCATTTATTGTACACTTTGGATGAATTGTATGTTTTTTTAATATGTATCAATGAAATTGGTTTGTTTAAAAAAAAAGAAGTAAGTCTATCTGGTGCCGTCAATAAGAAGAAATATGACAGTGTGGCTGGAGAAGAGAGAATGAACGCATGTGCATAAGTAATAAAGATGCTTATTAGATACATAAAGGAAGATATCAAGTAATTAGTTTATTATAAAATCTGGCATTCAGGTGAAAAGTCTAGGGTAGAATCATAAATTTGAGAGTCATTAGCATAGAGATAATACTTAAAGCCAAGAGAATACTCAATTTGAATTTGATAATTTTAAAATATCATAAAGAAAGAAGCTGAATCTCTGAATTTTGGTTTCCTAAACACATATTTGTCCAGAGGAATCTCAATTTATCTTAATTAATGAGAGATAAAAGTTTCCTGATCTTCACTCTCCTTTCAGGTATACTTATGCACAGAGGTGATTCTTAAAATACAAGAGAAAGAGGTTTCTCCCCTCTACCATCTTAACTTTATCACCACCTCTCCTTTCTACACTTCTTTTTTCCTTAATCGCTAATCTTCCCTTTCCTCTATATACTAATGCTAAACTTGTGACATGGTAGGTTGTTTGTTGATAGTTTAAGTCAAAAACGAGGAAATTACTGCCTCATGGTTAATAATAGGACTTTCACCTTGAGAGGTTTTGCAGTAAAAATATGGACTTAAATTGAGTCTTCAATACTTTTATAAAGACAGTTTGAACATCAATAAGCACAGTTAACCCTAGCCATGCTCATCAAAGCCTCCCAAAGTAGCATTATATGATTTTCTCTGCCATAGTACAGACTTCCATTGGAAATCCAGACTTCTATAAGGAAACAATCTTCATCACTTTGTTCTCCAGAAATGGACAGTCTCTTGTTGCCCCAAGTCATTAATTAACAGTACATGGATTAAAATATAAATTTAATGAGCTGTCATGAAAAATACAAATCAAGAATACAAAAATACTTATCATAGTCCCTAGTCATGCTTAGGGAGGAGTCTTTATAGGAAATCCAATTGCCAGATGATGATTTCTTTCTTTCTTTTTTTTTTTTTTAAGATTTTATAACAAGTGTGACTTTATTATTTCTTAAAACTATCTTCTGAAGTATAATAGTATAAAAGAGAAAATGCTACTTTAAATTTGGAATGAATCATAAATCCACTTCATGATAAATGAAGAAAACCAGAATGCTTAAGGAGATACCATTACATCAGATTCTGCCATGCAATAAAATTAATCTGACAACTATGTACATTTCCAATAGTGGTTTTTCCACACTTACAGGAAAGATATCGTGAAACTGTAATCCAATAGGAACAGATCATCCTCTTTTTTAGAGTAGTTTCAAAATTTGTGATGGCTTAATTGTTCCATTCTATTAGAAACAGTGTGCAGTCTTGAGTACTACATCTATACATCGTGGACTTTCTTGCAATAGAAAACTTTTGTTTGTTTTACAAAATTGCCACAAATCAGGAGGAAAAAAAAACTCATTTTTTCCAATCCCATGTTCTGATTGGAGTTTTAGAAAAATCAAGGTTTGCCAAAGAGAGTAAGAACTTCTATAAATGGTAAAGCTTCTATAACCTAGAAGGCCTCTGTATACACCACACTACTTTGATAATCAGATTATTTTGTTTTAGAAGACCTACTCTGTGTCCCACAAAATTCAACTTGTTAACAGGACTCAGACCTAACTCACTGATTGCTTCCATCTGGTTAGTCACTTGCTTGATCCATGTTTTCATCTTGATTTCAACCAAGTCATATTTCACTCTTGTTTTGTTTTATTTCCCTCAGTTTGAAAATTGTCATACAGAAGGTAACACTCCCAGTCCTCTTTGGAAGTCTACATCAGAGAGCAACAAACGACAACAGACTTACCACTGACTACATTCCCCAGGCTTCTCCAGTTTGTACTCAACTCCCTTGGCAGAGAATGCCTTTTGATGATAGGTCTGGCTTGGGGTGGTGGTGATGGACCTGTTCACTTACTGCATCTCTGACAGCCTTGACTACCAATGCAAGAAAGACCTAAGTGACAGTAGGCATAAAGAGTCTTCTCACCTTATGCACGCCAACTGAGGCCATCAGCGATCACCCTCAACAGGCACATTAGATCACTCTCAAGGGAGTTCCCATGAGAAAGATTCCAATTCTTACTTTCCTGGTCACCAACCAAGCTCTCTAAACACGTAGAAATGCAACAGCATTCTTAAGACACAAAGCGTATTCTTTAACTCAGAAATGAGTATGAAAACATGTACAATCTATAAATGTAAAGCAATAAATTCTAATCAAAGTTTCAGGATTCTATTAGTGTAACACCAATAGGCTCAAACTAACTTTCTTAAAAACATAATCTTTAGGATGTTCTGACAGTCCAAAATTACCCGTTTAAATTCTTAGCTTACATTCTATTTAAACATTTTTAGGACAAGTGTTCACTATAATAAACAAAAAAAACAGACATTGTATTTGGACCTAACTCTAAACATGAAACCTTTTTCCAAAGAAATGTGTTTAAACAGCTTTACCATGCAGAGCTATGGCTTCCAGGAAAGGTTGCAAATTAGTCGCTACAGATGAGCTACTTTCCCTTGAAGTAGCGAGGTTAGAGGACCCTAGTGTCAGTCTCAGGGAGCTCTAGAGTTCCTAGGTGGAGGAACTTTTCCACACAGGATGCTGATCACATGCCGAGTTCTGGAAAAGGTGCCACACAGCTTCTGCTGCTTGTGCTTTGGCTGTGCGGCGGCCGCTGCCTCCTCCTGCAGCTCGCGGGGAGAGCTGCTCCTCCTGCTCGGCCTCTCCCAGGCTCTGCAGATCCCATTTGGAGAACGGATGCCTGGGCCCGTGCTCCTGGATCTCGGCCTCGCCCTCCTTCTGCTCCTCCGACCTCCGCGTCCTCCGCAGCAGGGCAGTCATTTAGCTGCCCCTCGGCAGGGCACAGCAGTCGGAGGCAGCTCCTCATGGCGAACCATGCCTCCTGCACCCCGAGGGCCTGCGGCTAGGCGCTGCCCTGGACGACCCTTGCTGGGGACCTCCCCACCCCCAGGACTGGTTGATTGCCTCTGCTCACCTAGAACTCCGGAACCCGCCAACAGCTCCCACCCGGCCATTGCGCCAAGGCCTCCACACATCCAGGTCTGCGCTGCGGAGCCCACCCAGAAGTATGAGATGTTTTCTTGATAAAGGTAGAGTTTCAACAAGTGCCATAAGTGGGCATGGCCTCAAGTAGCCATAGACCAAAATATCCCTCCTAACATTGAAGCGCATCTGCCGGGAAAACTGGCTTGGGAGTCCTACCTAATAATCAGTGAACTACTCTCTGCCTTAAGATTGCTCACAATGCTTAATAACATATATTGCTTCCATGATATAATGTTCTGTACAGACTTGTAAAAATATCTTCTCTTTTTGTATGGATTAAAATTTAATCTTATATGATATTGCAAAGCCCTTGCTTTATGTATCAATCAATGCCTTTTTCATTATATGATCCTTTTTTTGAAGAGTTGATTATTTATATTATAGCTCTCACAATATTATACTTTTTTTTTTACAAATTCACCAAACAAGAATTTTGAGAAGAGTCCACTAATTTAAATTACACCTCTCCCAAAATCTAGAAAATGAATTATTATGAATATATAATGTTTAACATGATGAACAAAAATATCAAAGTACATAGACAGAGATTATGGCTCAATACAATGAATATGTTTATTATACCAAGAATTGCCCTTATTTGAAAAAGAAGTTAGAAGTTTTTCTTTTTCATATGTATTCAAAACTTGGATGAAAGATCACATCTAAGGATGATTCAGTGGAACCAAGAGTCAAAACAGGCTTTAAAAGCTGATATTTATGATTCTTTGGGAGCATAAGTAGTTTCTTGGAGTGATTCACAGGCTATTGAGCCAAAAGATATGATCTAGATTCAGTAGCATCAGGACTGATTGCCAACAAAATGGTTTAGGCAATAAACAGGCCTAAAGAGAGAAGGTAAAGCAAAACAAGAATATGTATAAAACATGGAGCTAAAGCCATAGACACAATGGAATCTGGCTCACAAGCTACAATGCAAAGAGTAGAAAGGGAGTGGACTTGGGTTTCCATAAATCTTCCTGCATTTGATGTTTTGCACTCCATGGGATATCAGTTCAAATTAAATGGACGTCGGTGCTCAGTGCTCATTAGCTTACTTCTCCTAAAATTTTACTTAGAGAAGATTCATTTCTGCATAACGATGAAAACATTTTCTCTTCTCTATCAATTAGAATTTGTGAGTGAATTCTTCCACTCTGCTGCACATACTTGGTTTGCTGCACCATAACTTTCTCATGGCATTTTTAACTTCTGCATTCCTCAGAGTATAAATCAAAGGATTGACCAAGGTCGTACCAATAGTGTAAAACAATGCCACCATCTTGTCCACTGGAAATGTGGTTGGAGAGCGAGTGTATATGAATATACATGGAACAAAGAATAAAGTGACCACGGTTATGTGAGAGGTGCATGTGGAGAGGGCTTTCTTCCTTCAGCACTCTGGTTACTCAGAGAATGTAAGATCAAAATATTAGAGATGATCAGGATTATGAAACTCACCATACATATGGCCCCACTACTAAAGATTATGAGTATATTTATGACATGGGTGTCTATGCAGGCAAGTTTCAACATAGGTTGCAGATCACAGAAATAGTGGTCAATAACATTAGGGCCACAGAAAGTAGTTTCAAAGCCAAGCAAATCTGTGTTAAAGAATGGATACTTGGTCCCACCCGGGCCAGATTCACCAACACACCGCAGATATGTCTGCTCATGATGGTTGTATATCGCAGTGGCTTCAAATGTCCACATAGTGATCAAAGGACATAAAGATGAGGACCAAGTTATCCATGCACCCAAAGAAGTGAAATGGAGAGATCTGGATTAGGGACTTATTGTAGGAGATTACTTTCTTCTCTGATACAGCATCTATAATCAACCTTGGCGCAGTGGTTGTGGAGAAACAGGCATCAGAAAAGGATAAGTAGAAAAGAAAGAAATACATGGGGCTCGCAAGCAAACGACTGTATCTGACGGTCATCATAATAAGTAAATTTGCTGCCAGAGTTGCAAGATAGGTAAACAAGAAGACCACAAACACTATTTCCTCCTTTATAGCATCCTGTGTGAACCCATACAAAATGAACTCATTCCATGCAGAACTGTGTGGGAGAGAGTGTGGTCTATGATGTGAACTGTGGTCTATGCTTGTTGGCAAGGCCCCAGGATGTGTATATCCATTGCGGGTGATGTGCCACACTGATGAAGGATGTTGGTGTGGGATGTTGTGGGAGGTGTGGGAGGTGGGGAACATGGGAATCCCTGTAATTTCTGAGTAATATTTAGGTAATCAAAGCACCTTTAAATATATACATACATATATATATATATAAATAACATTTATGTAAGCAAATGCACATATATGCATATGTATTTATATATCATTTTACAAATATTGGTATGTATTGTGAAAAATTTGATTTTTACCGACAATAAAAAAATAAATAAATAATAAAATAAAATAAAAAAATTAACTCATTCATGCTGCTATTCAGATCCATGGTATGGTTGACTTAGAATGGCACAGTTGAAAAATGGTTTATCTGCAAATAAAATAAAGAAAGTTATTATTTGGCAAAAGCAGTGTACTTGGACTCTGCATTAATACTTTATAGGTCTAATTTCATGAGCACTATAATATAGTATTTCTAAAACTTTATCATGTAATATAATTATATGGAAACTTAAAGAGAAGTGCTGATGCCCATGCTTTTACCATGGAGACTTTCTGGGTGAAACCAAAATTTTCATCTGAAAAACAAAATCACGCAGGTGGTGGATTACAAGGCCCAGGTCTGAGAATTGTTGACTTTGTTTTTTACCTTAAGCAAGTCACTAATAATTTAAAACATTTTCTTCATATGAAAATTTGAGATTCTAATAGATACTTTAAGTGTGTGTGTATGTATGTAATATATATGTGCATAGATACTGCTCAATAACTGAAAACCAATATTCCTATGTAATTCAAAAATATTAAATTTGGAGATTCCCTCTTGAGACAAATATTTCTTGATTTGGCCACCAGTTTGCATTCAATAATCCTAACCTCTTAAGTATTTTGGATGGGTTAGTCTTTAAAAAAAATTATTTATCTAACTTTTGGCTCATCATGGCCATAATTTTACCTTAATTGTCCATCAGAACACATGAGATGCTTAAATAAATTACTGAAGCTGGCATTATTGAGGGAAGTTTCTAGGTATGTGAAATGATTCATTATTTATGTATTTAGTTTCACATCCTATGGATCCAACCTGAAGTACCACTTCTTTTAGTTATATAACATAAATAATATCTTTTCTCATATATGATTTTCCTACCCTTGTATTTCAGAGGTTTTGTTTTTGTCTCATTTTTGTTTCTTTTAAAAATAATTTTAAAAATACATTTCAGAATTACTCTGTCATCTTTTCATTGTTCTAGTCTAGGTTAACATACATTCGATTCTATAAAAATGCAATCATACTTTAATATTATACATTCTGATTTTCATTTGGGATGGTTAAAATCCTTTATCCATATTTCTAAAGGTCATCCATAATGCAATTGTACATTTTAGTAGTTGTAAATTCACAGAGAAAAAAATGTATTATAGTAAATATTCATTTAATTGTTTTTTATTTATTTAAGTGGTTTTCAAAATATCACCCATAAAATACTTTTGAATGAATCTGTTTGCATTCATTGACTTTTCCTTATTTTTAATAATTTCATCAAAACAAACCCATGGGATTATTGTGTCAACGAAATGAATATTTTGCAGTTATATGTTGCTTTTCAAATAGCCTTCCAATTTTGTTTTATCAATATTTATTAGAAGTATTTTTTATATCTAATAGAGAACCAATATATTTACACAATAAAATATACAAAGTTTACAATATGTTTGAGGTTGAAAAATAAAATGTCCATAAAAAATTCATGATTTCCCAATCCCACTGTCCAGAACTAAATGTCAGTTCCTTATATAATTTTCTAGTTTTTCAAGGTTATATGTTTTAGGTACAAGTTGGAGCATTATTCTCAACTGCTTTAAAAATACAGAAATATGATTAAGTTTTCTAATGGAAATCAAACATTATCATTTTTGTTCAATTAATAGAATACACATGATGGCATAGAGTTGCTTGATTACCAGTGATAGAATAATATTTTTCTCTATATATTTTCCCTCTTATGTTTTATATGTTTTGAATTATGCCTATATTTTTCAATTAATTTTCAGTATCTTTATGTTTTGAAGACCTCCCTTTTATTATTAATTTTTATACAGTAAAATTTATCAAAACATTTTCCCTTTGCAGTTTAGTTTAACCTTTCAGTTAAGGAAGAGAACATCTTTGTTTCACCGTGTATTATTACTATACTTTTAAATATTAATCTCAAATGATCTGGAATTTATTTTAATGTGAGTTATTATACACTTTCCCCTTTTCTGACTAATCAATCAATAAACACCATGAAGTCAGTTAAAATATATGTATTAAGAAACAAATCAGATCTGAGGTAGCTATAGTAGAAATATGTCCTCAAACTCTTTACATTCAAACTGAAGGGGTAACATAATTCTATATAAGATCATTAATAACACAAGAATTCTACGTTACTGTATGTAGTAATACCAAATGAATTGTGGTCCCAAAAGTTGAGATTCCTAGAGAGTGAATTAACTGATCAACAAAGGTTCAAATATGAGAAAGTAGTGGAATTACAGATTTATATGTATGAAACTGAAGTTTCCAAGAAAATTCTTTGGAATTCAGGTGTTCAAGGAACTTAATCTGGGTATCCTTGATGAGAATATTTCAAAATTATTAGCACAAATTGTACATTTACCCTAATAAAGCTATGTGGTTTAAATAAAACTTCAAGATTTTTTAAATCCAACTGAAATAATATTAGCTAAATGTGATAACATTAGTTATATTTTGATAACTAGTAGCTCTGAATAGCATTTCCAGTTATCTGATAAATACAAAAGAAAAAAATTAATTATTACTTAATTGGATTTATTATTTTCCTACCAGATGTTAAAGACCAAAATAATATGCTCTTGGCTGTGAGGAGCAGTAAAGACAAAAAAACGGTGCTCTTGGCTGTGAGGAGCAGTTAGGTGAAAAATGTGAGTAAAAGATTATAAGAAGGGGAGAAGCATGAGTTACTTCATGTAAACATAGAAATGAATTTGGAAAACTGCATTCATTAAATGTAAAAGTTTTGAGAGATGAATTTGTGGGTAGATAATGAACAGCCCTGATCATTCAATACTATTTTGTTTTGTTTTAAATTAGCAGAAGATATTTGAGGACATGATCATAGGAATTCAGCATTTAACAAGATAGATGCCTTGGCTCAGACCAAAAAGAGCTCAGAGTTTTATCATTGAATTCAGACATATTTCCTAACACTCATGGACTTTCCTACATATTCAGCTGGGGGTAGGGTGCATCCTACTAGTGTTGAAGCATGCTATTTTCTCTTATTTAGTATTAATTTTTCTTTTACCTTTTGACAGTATAACCAGTTAAAACTATTTCTTGTCCCAAAAGACTATATCTAGTTCCAAGTTTTCCTTTTGTTTCCCTGAAAAATAAAAATCTATCTCTAAGCCTTAGGTGCCTATTTTACTATAAACTTCATAAATAAGTATTTAATTGAATGAGATAATCTGAATTATGTATTATTCTTGTATTATGACCTTGCACTTTAAACTGGTTTGCATTTTTATTTCATTTGTCCTGCATATTTTCTTTTGAGGTAAATCTGACAATTTTACTATTCACTTTAAGGTACAAAGCTTTATCTGTGATACAGAGAGATTTGCCAAGTTCATCTGGGCTAGAATCAGGTCAGAATGTTGTTAGATGGCTTCTCTGTCTAGCGTACACCATTCTTGTCATAGAATACATCAAATCTTGAATGTCCGTGTAAATAACCTTCTTGAAAAAAGAATTTGCTCACAAATCATACCTTAAGTTCCTGTCCTTATCTTACCTCAATATCAAATTTTGTAAACCTCATTCTTGGACGAACTTCATTGAAAAAAATAACTAGATACATAATGAATAATAATGAAGTGAAGAAAGGATAGAAACTGAATGATGTCAGAGAAGGAGAGAGCAGAGTGATATTGTACAGACAGCAGGGAAGGAAGAACCAGGGAATAAGATATTGAAAGACATATAGGGGGAGGTGAGAAAAAAATGTTAGAAAGGATCTTTAGATCAAAACATCATCACAGGTGTCTGATTTTTTGCCCCTGAACCCCTGCACTATTACTTGCCCCAGAACCAGAGAGAGTATGAGGTTGTGTGTCATGGGCAAGTGTTACCAGGTGTTTTATTTTATTTTATTTTACTTTAATATTTTTATTTATTTTTTAAAGGATACCTTGATTATATAAATGTTACACAAAAAATATAGGGATTCCCATATGCCCCACTCCCCACACCTTCCACACCCTCCAACATAAACATCCTTCAATAGTGTGGCACATTCGTTGTAATTGATAAGCACATCCTGGGGCTTTGCCATTAAGCATGGACCATAGTTCACATTGTAGACCACACTCTCTTCCACACAGCTCTGCATGTTTTATGATGATATAAAATGGCATATATCTGTCATTGCAATGTCACTCAGGACAATTCCCAAGTCCTGAAAAAACCCCCGTATTACAACTGCTTTTCCCTCTTCCTGCCCCAAGAGCCTCCAGGGGCCACTGGCTCCACATCTGTGTTGTAATTTCTTCCTTGCTTGAATCACAATATGTCTATAGTAGAATACAAGTAAGTCCACTCTAGTCCATAGCTCTTCCCCCCATCTTGTGAGTCTGGGATGGTGATGTCCATTCCACCTCCAATTGAGAGGGGGCTTATATCCCATGGGGAAGATGCATGGGATTATCCTGCCTGCAGATACAGACTCTCTCCCATCCCTGCAATGGCCGTTGTCCATAATCATCTACCCACCACTTGTCCTGAATGAGTCCAATGAGCTGTAGAGTATGAGTTGGTGCTCCGCTAAGGATCCGGGCCCAGCTGGCACATGGACAGCCCAAAGACTCAAGTCTCTGGACTACACCTACAAACTCCAGCACCAAGTATAGGATTGAATAGAAGGGACAGATGAGCCATGTGCAGGTAAGACATAGTTGAGTCCAACTCCATCACTCTCAGGAGCACAAACTCCAAAGTAGGGTTCACTGGCAAGGCACCAAACTCCAGAGCTATCCTCCCTGACATAGGACCTCAGTGTCTCCAGAGCCCTCAGGAGCCCCTCTATTTGGGGTGAAATCCACTTTGGAGTTCTATGAGATCCTACTGAGATGTGCATGTCACCTCTGGGATGACCCCTGACACATTTTGAAGTCTCTTAGCCATATAAACTCATTTTCCCCCTTTTATTCGAGGTCTCTTTCCATTAGCATTGCCAGGTGGCACTTGGTAGCAATCCCTCAGTGCCAGGGAGGCTCATCCTTGGGAGTCATGTCCCACACTGGGAGGAAGGTAATGCATTCATATGCTGAGTTTGGCTTAGAGAGAGGCCACATTTGAGCAACATGGAGGCTTTCAGGAGGCAATTCTTAGGCACCCCGTAACAATAGGCTAAGTTTCAATTTCAAGAGGAAAGACTCATAAGGCTAGTCATCAATATCAAGGGCCCATCAGTGGATCATCCTCCTTCACCAGTCACTGCCCCTGCACTTGGGAGACTATTGCTGCTCCTTTAGAGAATCTGACAGAGCTCTCCAGGATGGGAATTCAGTATTCTCTCCTTTTTGAATGATTCTCCACCCACTGTGACAATGCCTTGTGAACATTTGAACATTCTTATATACCTTATAATTATGCTCAGATGCACTTCCTCCAATGCATCCTTCATCCCTGACACCCCACACAAATGATCTTCCCCCACCCTTCTGTGAACCATAACCAAGACCAGTGTGAAGTGCAACCCTCTCTGATATTATCACTCAGAAACAGCACCACAAAACTTAAACTCTTCAAATGAGACCTAAAGAACAGAAATTTCTCTAGACTTGCCTCAGAAACATGGTGTAGTTACTCTCCCCTTAGAGATAAGGAGAGGCTTTTGAGAAGTACCTTCGTGTTGCAATGAAGCCAGGGAAGGCTTATGAACCCTGGACCACCATAACTCTTCATTTTTAAGTACTCTCTGGTGCTTCATCATTTTGAATGGGACAAACTGAATATAGAGTCAATCTGAGCACTATTGAGGAGGCAATGGGGAGAAAATATTTCACAGAGATTAAAATACTTACCTCCTATGAGCAAATAGATGACTTCTATTAAAGTGCATTATTCATAGCTTCATCTTTAATTTTTTTAATATATATTTTTTATTTTTAAAAGATACTTAGATTACATAAATGTTACATAAAAAATAAAGGGGATTCCATATGCCCCACTCCCTTCACCTCCCGCATTTTCCCACATTAAAAACATCCTTCATTAGTATGGGACATTCATTACAATTGATGAATACATTTTGGAACAATTGCCACTAAGCATGGATTATAGTTTACATTGTAGTTTACACTCTTCCACCCAATTCAGTAGGTTATGGGAAGATATTTAATGGCCTGTATCTCATTCCATTGTGACTCTAGTAACTTTGTGCTTTTATTTATTTATTTTTTTAATAATATTTTTTTTATTTTTTAAAAGATACTATAAATCTTACACAAAAATTATAGGGATTCCCGTATTCCCCACCTCCCACACCTCCCACAACCACCCACTTAAGCATTATTTATTAGTGTGGCACACGACCTGCAATCAATATACACATCCTGGTTCTTTGCCATTAAGCATGGACCATAGTTCACATTGTAGACCACACTCTCTCCCACACAGTTCTGCATGTTATATGATGATATAAAATGGCCTATATCTGTCGTTGCCATGTCACTAAGGATAATTCCCAAGTCCAGAAAGAGCCCCTGTATTACAACTGCTTTTCCCTCTCCCTGCCCCCAAAGCATCCAGTGGCCACTGACTCCACATTAATGTTGTAATTTCTTCCATTGCTTGAATCACAGTATGTCTATAAGAATACCAGTAAGTCCACTCTAGTCCATAGCTCTTCCTCCAATCCTGAGGAGTCTGGGATGGTGATGTCCCCCCCACTCCAAGTGAGAGGGAGCTTATATCCCATGGGTATGATGGATGGGATTATCCTTCCTGCAGCTGCAGACTCTCTCCATTCCCTGGGATGGCCACTGTCCATAATCATCTCCCCACCAGATGTCCTGGGTGAATCCATTGAGCTGTAGAGCAGGAGTTGTAGCTTGACTGAGATTCTGGGCCCAGCTGGCACATGGACTGCCCAAAGACTCCAGTTTTTGGAAGTATACCTACAAACTCCAGCACCACATATAGGCTAGAAGAGAAAGATGGACCATGTGCGGGGAAGACATATTTGAGTCCAGCTCTGTCACTCTCAGGAGCACAGATTCCAAAGTAGGGCCCACTGATAAGGCACCAAACTCGAGAGCTCTCTGCCTTGATATAGGACCTAGGTGTCTCCAGAGCCCTCAGGAGCCCCTCTATTTGCGGTGATATCCACATTGGAAGCCTATGAGGTCCTATTGAGATGTGCATAAGTGTTACCTCTGAGATGACCTCCCAAATCACTTTGAAGTCTCTTAGCCATATGAACTCATCTGTCTTTACCATTTCCTCCTTTTATTCAAGTTCTTTTTCCAGTCATATTGCTATTTGACACTTGTTATTAATCCCTCCTTGCCAGTGAGGCTCATCCCGGGGAATCATGTCCCACACTGGGAGGAAGATAAGGCATTCATATGCTGAGTTTGGCTTAGAGAGATGCCACGTTTGAACAACAAGGAGGCTCTCAGGAGGCAACCCTTAGGCACCCCATAACAATAGGCTAAGTTTAAATTTCAAGAGCGAAGACTTGTAAGCCCCAGTTGTCACTCTTCTGTGATCCAAAGCTTCTTTAAAGATGAAGTCAATACAATAGCCAAATATGATTAATAGGAAAATGAAATAATCATGATAAGTTTAAATGTAAGAGATAAAATACATGAAAACTTAAAATAAATAAATAAATAAAATTAAAGGATTGGAATATTCAAAAAATGGGGAAAAAATAAAATAAATTAAAAAAAATTTTTTTTGTTATTTTACCTTTTATCACTGCAATATCTGGTGTCCATTCTGTACCATGGCACTTTCCCCCTCTCATTCCCCAGTGTCTCATTATTTTTCATTTAATTTTCAAAGAAGTTTTAAGTCACAGCAAAGTCACACACAGAATACAAGAGACTCATATACCCAACCTCCTCCCCCTTTCCTCACCCCATATTAAAATCTTTTTGTATGTGGAAGGTAGCATTGTTATAACTGATATACAAATAGTGAAACATAGCTACTAAACATTGTCAATGCTTACAGTATGATTTACATTTTAGACTGTACACTTTTATAAATTTTGATGATATTTACTATGTCCTGTGTCCATCACTGTAAGGTAATGAAAAACATTTCCACTGACCACTATTTTGATCTATTCTGTTCCTCCCTCCCTATGCCCCCGAGGCTCATGATGACCCCCTGGCTTGACTCATTGGATGACAAGATTCATAGTTACATGCAACAAGAAGTCTTGACACACTGGTTTGTCCTCCCCTATTAGGAACCACCCTTGCTCTTAAGAGATGCCCACCTGGCTATTTCTGAACGATTCGTTCCTCCCAAAGATGGGAGTCCATCTCCTTCCCGCTCATTGTATGGGTCTCCGTCCACTGATAAAAACCATTTTGACAGGATCAACACTCACAAACTCCCTAGAAGCCTGCTCCAGATGCGCCCTGTCCAGAAAACACCCCCATCCAACACCCTAAACCAGTGACACTTCTGTGTCATATTGCCATAAGAGCATTCCCACCTCTGTACTTTAATTTTCTTAGAGGTAAATCATATGTAGTCTTGATAAAACATGAAAACTATACTTCATTGTGATTTAGTGAAACTTTCTGTAACAGGAAGTTATGGGGGGCAGGGAGTTTATTGAGGGGACTGTCTGTGCCAATATTTGACATGGTTCCTCCTAGAAACACTGGGTTAAACAAAATAACAGGATCTATAGCACAGGATGGGGCATATGAAAAATAGGAGAAGTTTCTCAGTATGGTTCATGAAACATCTTTGTGGAAGAAACTATTCCCTTACTCTTAGAGGGAAATGTCTCTGTGGTCAACTCTCTTCCGGGTTTCTCCTTTATAGAAGCATGAGTCAAATGTATCCAATCTACATTGGATATTTATAGTAACTCCCACCAAAGTTTTCAATGTCTAATGCAAGCTTTCAGCATCAGCAGCTCTAAGGAAATCCTTACTCCCTACCCAGTCCCAAAGGATTGCCCAATGAGCTACCCAGCTCAGACAGTCCAAGGGCAAAAGCAAACCAAGGGGCCAATTAATTAAACTGCAACACTTTTGAATTGCAAGTAAGGAAACACCATTCCCTTCATATGATTTGCTTAAACACATCTCTTGTATAGATGAAGTCTTTGAAGTCAGTTAAAAGTGCACATAGGTGAAACATATGGGAGTCCTGGCCTCATAACTTAACTGCTGCATGAACTAAAGTTTCTTCGTCTTTTTAATTTTCAATTTGTTGATTGTATAAAGTAACTAATAACAATCATTTGTTTCAAAACACTTAATATTGGCATCTCACTATTCAGTTCCCATTTGTATTTTTAATCCAGTATAAAAGTTAGAGATGTAAAAGGTAAGAGAATTATTTCATACTGGTCTTTTGTATTTTCCTTTAACTTTTAAAGATATGCCTGAGAGTATACGAACTTACACAGAAGAATGTTTAATTTTTGCTTTTAAATGTAATTGCAAGCTATTCAAGATGGGACAGATTACCTTACAAAATGTGTCTCTTGCCTAAGAGACCATATTACTACCCACTACTCTGATCTAATAATTAAGTGCTTTGCACATCATACCTGCTTTGTACCTTCAATGAGAATAAAGTGAAAAGTCTGGATGGGGGTGGGAGACAAAATAGGGATGGGAGAATGGCATTAATAGATTGCCCATGTTTTGCACTTTTAATGAATGGCTTAGTAGAAACAATAGTCCCATGTGTCTCAGCAAACTGTTTTTAAAAATTATGCCCCATAACCTGAAAGTTTTTCTTAAATATGCACTGGAAGAATTGTGAGCAAGGATTTTTGTAAGTCACTTACAATCTCTGAGCTTGAGCTTTTCCAACAATTAAATGGAAATAAGATGGCTTAGCTTTAAAAAAGTTTCTCTTTTTTAGAGAAATACTAAACAACACATGAAATAACATGAAAAGAAATATTCCCTAACTCAATAAAAGTACAGAAGGAATATTAAAATATTTTTATTAATCCTCCTTAAACATGTGGAATTGAGCCCAAGAGAAGGAAAATACCTCACTCAAGTTCACGTAGTTAATTAGTAAACAATAGAGCTTAATATTCAAACTATTAATTACAAGTCTAAAGCTCTTTTCTTTTAATAAGATAGTACATTAATGTCATAAGCTTCCAGGTAATAAATAGATCTCCACATGAGATTTTCCTTCCAGTCAAAGAACCCTAAACTAACTCCCAGCTTTAGAAGAATGAATGTTTCCCACTTTTGTTTGGGAAACTTTTGGAGAGAGTAGTTTTGAAGGAGATGATTGAATTTCCCAAAGGGAAGAAGCTGAGTCAATGATTCCTAGAGGCTTCTTCAAGCTCAGAAATGAATTGGCCAGATACTCATGAAATATAGATATTTATTGTAAACAGAATGAGAGGATTACCAAACTGGACCCAGGTTCTGGGAAAGCAATGTCAGGGTTTTATTCAATGCAGTTAACTGCAGGCATTTAATCATTGGAACCACAGAAATGAGAATAGATTACAACTGAGGTTTGTAGTATTTCAGGTGTTGATCCACTTCTTTCTTACATTTATTCTCAGATAAATTAGAGGCCTATTTTAAACTCTTCTATTTAGAGTTGTTTCTTATTTAGATGAGGTATACAATGAGCAAGTCAGAAACTCTATCAGATTCAAATTGGAAACCTGGATCGTGGGTGTTTGTATATGAATATACATGGAACTAAGCAGATGACAACCACAACAAAGGAGGAGTTGCTGGTGGAGAGAATTTTTGCCTCCCTTTTGCACAGAAGTGTCTCCAAGAATATAAAATAACTACATAAGAGATAATCCAAGAATAAGAAACACACCATGCATTTGGCCCCATTATTGGACACAACTAGCCAATTTTTAACATAGGTGGCCAGATAGGCGAGTTTCAACAAAGGCTGAAAGTCAAAGAAATAGTGGGGCTACAGAAAGGTAACCTGAAAGGTAGGATAAGTTATGCTAAAGAATGGATTAAAGATCCTATCTGAGCCAGGTCATGAATACAATCCAGACACACCGGTTCAGATGGTCAATACCATCTTCCTAATGTCCACATAATGATCACATAATGAGCTGAACACAGAGATCTCCATGCTATCAAAGTAACGGGCTGCAAAGACCTGAGTCAAGTTCTCATTATAGGAAATGGTGTTCTTTTAGCAAGGGCCTCCATAATCAGTTTGGGGACCATGGTTGTAGAGAGATACATCATCAAAGACAGGTAGATTAGAAAGAATCACATGAGATACCCAATGATCCAGCTTGACTTAACTATCACCAAAATAAGAAATTTCCCTAATAGTACCATAAGGTAAAAAAATTAAAAAACTGCAAACAGTGCTTTCTATGTTAACCCAAGCAGAATGAATACACCCACACTCTTTTTCATTGCCATATCAGTAGTTATAGGTAGAATTCAGTTGGAAAAAAAAGTTTAATCTTCAGAGAGAAGAAAAGAAGTGATAACTTAGGAAGATCAGCTGCTTAAACTCTGAATTCCTTTGTTCTGCTCCATGCTCTGTTACCTTTAACTGACTTTGGTACATATCAGATCCCATATGAATCCTTATAAATTACATATGCCCATGCCTCTCCAAGATTGATCTATTGATTCAGGAACTCACTGCATTGGAACAACAAATTTTCATTTTGGAACAAAAGATAATGTCTTTCAGAAATTTTTCCTACCAATATTGATAAATTCAGAGCTTATTTTTTCCTTGGGCAACAGCATAAATTGCTTTGAAAAAGTAATTGAAGATTCACTCCCTTTTAAACTTATCATTATTATTTCCTTTTTCCTATTAATTGTATTTGGCTATTATATGGGCTTCATCTTCAATGAAGGTTTGGATCACAGAAGGGTTACAACAGGGGCAAGAGAGGATCATTGGTGGGGGGTGTCAGGGATGGGGGTTTCTTGGGAGGAAGTTCACCTGAATATACATGTAAGATATATAAAATTGTTCAAATGATCAAGGGGTGGAGCATGATCACAGTGGGTGGAGAATCACTCAATAAATGAGAGAATACTGAATTCCCAACCTGGAGAGCTCTGCCACATTCTCCAAGGGAGCAGCAACAGTCCCCTGAGTGCAAGGACAGTGTGTGGCAAAGGAGGAGGGTCCACTAATGGGTTCTTGTTATTGATGACTACCCTTATGAGACTTTGGTCTTGTAATAGAAACTTAGCTTTCCTTGTTGCTCAAATGTGGCCTCTCTCTAAGCCAAACTCAGCATATGAATGCATTACCTTTCCCCCAGCGTAGGACATGATGCCCGGGGATGAGCTTCCCTGGCAACGAGGGATTAATAACAAGTGCCAACTGACAATAGGACTGGAAAAAGACCTTGAATAAAAAGGAGGAAAGGTAAAGACAAATGAGTTCATATGGCTAAGAGACTTCAAAGAGAGTCAGGAGGTTATCCCAGAGGTAACGCTTACACACACCTCAGTAGGATCTCATAGAACACCAAAGTAGATATCACCCCACACAGAGGGACTCCTGAGGGCTCTAGAGACACCCAGGTCCTATATAAGGGGGGATCGCTCCAGAGATTGATGCCTTATCAGTGGGCTCTACTTTGGAATCTGTGCTCCTGAGAGTGACAGAGTTGGACTCAAATACGTCCTCCCTGCACATGGTACATCTATTCAAACCTATACTTGGTTCTGGAGTTTGTAGGTGTACTTCCAGAGACTGGAGCCTTTGGCCTGCCCGTGTGCCAGCTGTGCCTGGAATCTTTGTGGAGCTGCAACTCTTGCTCTCCAGCTCAATGGACTCACCCAAGTCTCCTGGTGAGGAGATGATGATGGACAATGGCCATCCCAGGGAATGGAGAGAGTCTGCAGCTGCAGGCAGGATAATCCCATGCCTCTTATCCATGGGATATAAGCCCCCTCTCACTTGAAGGTGGAGTGAACATCACCCTCCCAGACTCCTCAGGATTGGGAGAAGCGCTATGGACTAGAGTCGACTTACTGGTATTCTGTTGTAGACATATTGTGATTCAAGCAATGGAGGAAATTACATCATTGAGGTGGAGCCAGTGGCCACTGGACGCTTTCAGGGCAGGGAGAGGGAAAAGCAGTTATAATACAGGGGCTTTTTCCAGACTTGGGAATTATTCTGAGTGACATTACAATGACAGATATATGCCATTTTGCATCAGCATATAACATGCAGAATTGTGTGGGAGAGAGTGTGGTCTACAATGTGAACTATGGTCTACGCTTAGTGGCAAAGCCCCAGGATGTGTATATTCATTGCAGGTGTTGTGCCACACTAATGAAAAATGTCTATGTGGAGGTTATGGGAGGTGTCAGAGGTAGGGAACATGGGAATCCCTGTAATTTTTGTGTAGCACTTATGTAATCTAAGTATCTTTTAAAAAATTAAAAAATTAAAAAACAGATATGCTTTTATACCTATTCCTACACACACACATGCAAACATATTGCATGCATTACATATTTATCTACATGCTTTGAAATTTTAAAACCAGTATTCCAGTAAAACAAAGCACTACTATTGATCAAGAATCCCTCCTGAAGAAAATATGCTCAATTTAGTCTACTGATTCTTGTGTCTTTTTATACCTGACCACCTGAATTCTTGGGTGGAATATGCTTTACAATGTAGATTGATTTTGTCTACCTTTTCATTTGCCAGAATATCACAGCTATAGTCATGGCCCTGACAAAACAAATGTATGTATAAAACTTTGAAGTTTTCATAACGAAGTGAAATTATTCTTTAACTTACTCTTTAATTTATCCCATTAATCACATTAAATGTAGACTATTGAGTTTCTCTGTTTTTGAATTCACACTGGTATACAATTTCTAATATTCCAATAACCTAAGTTGTGCTGTACTCAGATATGTCCCTTTATATCCTGAGTTCCTCAAAATATTTATTTTTAAAGCATGATTTGAAAAAAAATCTCATAATTCCAACACACCATTTTACGATTTTTCTGTCTGATCTCTGTTCATGTATAGTTTTGTATATATCTATATATAATTTATATAATGGTAATAATAATAAAATATTATTTAATATTCTGATTTTCAATTAGAATTATTAAAAGCTTTCTTCCTATAATGTTATGTTTTCCATATTTAATTATAAATTTAATGGTGTGATAATGCATATATTTCATAAAAGCATTTATTTGACTATTTGTTCATTTTATGTTGTCTCCATTTTTCACTCTCATAATTAACAGTTCTATAAACAACTTTGCCATAATATTCAAAGTGCAATATTGTTTCCCCAAGTGCAAGAATTTTCATTGTAATAGATATGTTGTCAAATTATTTTCAATATTGCCATACTGTTTTACTATGTTTTATTATATTATATCATTATGTAAAGTATTCAAGATAAACATAAAAATGTGAGAAGAAATATAAAAATCTCTCTCCCAGTTCATTGAAGCAATAATCCTAATCACCAGACAAAATTACTTTGTTTCTTGAACAGCCTTCCTTAAATTTTCAATTAGTATAATTGCAAAAGTGCATACTGAATCCATGTATCTTCTTTAATGCACAAGTACAAGCATAGCCAATGTTTCAGTGTTGATGATTTTGCAAAAAATCTATTATGCATATAAATAACAGGCCTTCTTTTGAAGTTATCTCATCTTACTAGGTTAATAGTAATAACATTATATTCTTTTTATTTTTATTAAGAAATTTATTGGCCACATAATTGTACAATTTTATGCACATTTTCATTATTCCAAAAAGAAATATCCTTTACTGCTTAACAGTCATCTCTCAGTCTCTCTATCCATTCCAAGCCCTACATAACCAATAATCTATTTCTGTCTCTGTAGATTCACTTATATTTACATTTTATATAAGTTGAATCTTTTAATATGTAGTACTTTGTGTCTAGTTTCTATCACATAGCATAATGTTTTAAAATTATTATCATTATAATTATTATTTATTTTCCATTAGAAAATGTGTGAGTTACAAATCAGTCATGTTTAACATACAGGACCCCCGTACCTCACCCCACCACAAGCACCTTACATTGTTATGGGACATTTATTAAAAATGAATAAAAGACATCATTAAAATATTACTGCTATCTGTAGTTTATTGCTTATATTTGTTGTATTTTTTTTCCATAAAGCACCCTATTATTAACACCATGTATTAGTATTGAACATTTGTTGCAGTTCGTGACAGAATGTTCTTGTATTTGTACTGTTAACCATAGTCATCATCCACCACAGGAATCTCTCTGTTATCCAGTCCCATGGCTTGCACAATCCATCCAAAGTGTACACTCCCTACTCTGTCACCATCTTGGGTCCTCCCTAATTTCCTTAATATTTTGCTGTTATTTAGTCAATGAAACATGGAAAGAAGAGAGAAAGAGGAAGGAAATAATTTTTGACTTATATTTATTTTTAAATTGACTTCCTAATATTTAATTTGCATAGAACAAAATGCACCATGTAATCTACACTACATTCAAGATATTGAATATTTCTATCATGCTGTAAAAGATGTCATGTCTCTTGGCAGCCAATCACATTTTATAATTTCTGAAATACATTCTTCATTTAACAGGCATAGGACAACTTGTATTTCCTTATAAACAGTGAAGGAAAGACACAACTCTGAAAAACTTTTTCCTAACAAGGAGACCCTAATACATTTAAACTTAACTTTATAACCTTTACATATGCCTATTAGTGTGACAAAAGAAAACAAGGAAGAAGTGTCTGGGAGTAAGAACTTCCAATAACGAACCTATAACAGTTTGAATTTAGTGAATTCCAGGAAAAGACTATGTTCTTAAACTAATCCATTCCTGTGGGTCTGAGGCCTTTCAATTGCATTAAATTCAGTTAAGGGTCCTTTGATTATATTACTTGATAGGGTCACTTCAGGGCTTTTGATTGGACTATGTCAGAGAAGCATGAGCCAGATTCCTTCTTGCCTTCTTGCTGGGTCTGACATAAAAGCAGACAGAGAGAGAGACACTCACAGGAGAAAGAAAACTGCCATTTTTATTCTGCCATGTGATATAAGACTCTTGGATTTCTAGCAGCCAAAGCTTAAGCATGAATCTCCCAAGAGAATGAAAATAAAAACACAACATATATAAAACAATGGGATGCAGCAAAAGCAGTGCTGAGAGGGAAATATATAGCCATAAATGCTTATATTAAAAAAGAAGAAAGAGCTAAAACCAAAGACGTAACTGAACACATGGAGGAACTAGAAAAAAACAACAAACTAATCCCAAAGTTAACAAAAAGAAGGAAATAACAAGGATTAGAGCAGAACTAAATGAAACTGAGAATTAAAAAAAAAAAACACTAGAAAAAATTAATAAAACCAAAAATTGGTTCTTTGAGAAGATTAATAAAATTGACAAATCCTTAGCAAGACTAAAGAAGAAAAAAACAAAGAGAGAAGATTAAAATACATAAAATAAAAAGTGAGGGAGGGATATCACCACTGAAGCCACAATAATAAGAGTATCATAAGAGGTTACTTTGAAAATTTGTATGCCAACATGATGGATAACTTAGATGAAATGGACCAATTTTTAGAAACACAGAAGCAGCTCACATTGATGAAAGAAGAATTGTATGAATTCAGCAGACTAATCACAAATAAAGAGATTGAATTAGTCATCAAAAACCACCCAACTAAGAAAAACCCAGTACTAGATGGCTTCAGAGGTGAATTCTACTAATCATTCCACAAAGAACTAATACTAATTCCGCTTTAACTCTTCCAAAAAATACAAGTGGAGGGAACATTGCCTAACTCGTTCTATAATGCCAACCTCACCCTAACACCAAAGTCACATAAAGATGCCATAAAAAAGAAAACTACAGACCAATCTCTCTAATGAAGCTGGATGCTAAAATTCTCAATGAAATAATTGCAAATCTTATTCAACAATACACTAAATGAATTATATACCATGACCAAGTGGGTTTCATCCCTAGTATGCAAGGATGGTTCAACATAAGAAAATCAATCAATGTAATACACCACATTAACAGATCAAAAGAAAAAAAAATCACATGATCATCTCTATTGATGTAGAAAAAGCATTAACAAAATACAGCATACTTTCTTGATAAAAACACTTCAAAAGATAGGAATAGAAGGACACTATCTAAACATGATAAAGGGTATATATGAAAAACCCACAGCTATCATCATATTCAATGGTGAAATGCTACTTTTCCTCTAAGATCTGGAACAAGATAAGGATGCCCACTGTCACCACTGTTGTACTTGCTCAAGCACTTTGGCAAGAATAATACATACAATTCATACAAATCGGGAAGAAGGAGGTAAAAATGTCACTATTTGCAGATGACATGATCCTATACATAGAAATACAAGAGAAATCTACAAAAAGCTTCTAGATCTGATAAATGAGATCAATAAAGTGGCAGTATATAAGATCAACATGAAAAATTCAGTAAAATTTCTGTGTACCAATAATGAGCAAAGTGAGAAAGAATCAAGAAAAAACTGCATTTGCAACAGCAAGAATCAAATATCTAGGAAAAAACTTATCTAAAGATGTAAAGGATTTGTACACAGGAAGCTACAAAGCATTGTTAATGGAAATCAAAGACCTAAATAAAGGGAAGAATATTCCATGTTCATGAATTGGAAGACTAAACATCATTAAGATGTCTGACCTACCCAAATTGATTTACAGATTAAATGCAATATCAATTAAAATTACAACACCATTTTTTATTGAATTGTAAAAAACAATTATGAAATTTATTTGGCAGGGCAAGGGATTCCAAACTGCCAAAAATGTATTGAAAAAGTAAAAAGAAATGGGGGAAACATGCTACCTTGCTTTAAAGAATACTACAATGATACAGTGGTCAAAAACGCATGATATTGGCACAAGGATAGACATATTGACCAACAGAATTGAACTGAGTGTTCTGATATAGACCTGCATAAAGGGCCAACTGATATTTGACAAGACCTCCAAGCCCACCCAACTGGGATACAATGGCCTCTTCAACAAATGGTGCTGAGAGAACTGGATATCCATATCCAAAAATGAGCAGAGGATCGCCATCTCATACCCTATACAAAAATTAACTCAAGATGGATCACAGATATAAATGTAAGAACCAAGTCCATAAGACACCTAGAATATAATGTAGGGAAGTATATATGAGATCGTGGAGTTGGAAATTTTTTCATAATCTTTACTCCCAAAGCAAAAGCAATGAAAGAAAAATAGATAAATGAGTCCTCCTCAAAATTAAAAAAATTTGCACCTCAAAGGAGTTTTTCAAGAAAGTGAAAAGGCAGCCTACTGAATTGGAGAAAATATTTCATAACCTTTTATCTGATAAGGGCCTAATATCCACCATATAAAAAGAAATCTTGTATCTTGAAATTAAAAATACAAATGCTCATTTAAGAACTTGTGTCATTGATGTGGAGGCAGTGGCCACTGGGTGTTCTGAGGGAAGGGAGAGAGAAAATTAGGTGTAATATGGGGGCATTTTCAGTGCTTGGGAATTGTCCTGAATGACATTGTACTGGCAGATACAAGCCATTTTATATCTTGCCATAACTTACAAGGTTGTGCGGGAGAGAGTGAAAACTACTGTTTCGCTAAGGAAGAGGCAGAAACTATAAATGCTTTGATTATAACAATTGAGCAATCACAGAAGAAAATAATCAATTGAAGACATAAGAAAGAATGAAAGTATATAGAATCACTCACCAAATCAGGGAAAACACAACATCTGGTCTCTCAGGAGGCTGAGAAGTCCCATACGACAGCCTGCCAGAGTCCTGATTGGAAAAACAGTTCCAGGCAGAGTACTCTCCCAGGTGAGACTTCAACTGGCAGTTTGGAGACTATATTCTTTTAAGGGGTTCTGAACCTCAGAACTCCAATGAGTCTTGCAACTCATGAGGAATGACCTCACTGAAAGTAATTGAAACATCTGGAAGGGGGTGGTCAGCCCTCCGCAGGAGAGACGCAGTATCTTGAAGAGTCTTTTGTTCTATTCTGTTCATGGTACACTAAATAAGAATTTGAAGGTTTCAGTACACATCAGCTTTAACTTCATGTTAACCTTACAGGGGATACAAAGAGAATGAGCAAATATCACATCTGGTGACTTGCTCCTTCTAAACATTTGTTTTTAGTTAATAGGTGGTGGGGTTGCCTGCATAGCAACATTCCAACATTCCAAAGGAAAAGTTAGTCATTCACAATTCTAGACTGGAACAGCAGATACTATTGATTAGAAAGCTTATGAATTCAAAATTCTCAGTAATTTTCTTATAGTACATCAACTACAATGTAGACTGTTGTCCACATGATTATGTCAATTTATGCAAAAAAAAAAGCATTTGACAAAATCCAGAATACTTTCTTGATAAAAACACTTCAAAAAATAAGATTAGAAGGAAAGTTCATCAATATGTTGAAGGACATATATGAAAAATCCACGGCCAACATCCTACTCATTGGAGAAAGGCTGAAAGCATTCCCTTTAAAATTAGGAACAGAACGAGGATGCCCACTGTGACCCTTGTTATTCAACATTGTACTAGAAGTTCTAGCTAGAGCAAAAAACAAGAAAAAATAAATAAAGGTATCCAAATAGGAAAAGAGGAAGTAAAACTCTTGCTATTTGCAAATGACATGATTCTATTTTTAGAAAATTCTGAAATGTCTTGAACAAAAGCTATTTAATCTAGTAAACCAGTTCAGCAAGACACAGGATATAAGATCAACATGCAAAAGACAGTAATGTTTCTGTACACTAGTATTGAACAATCTGAAGAGAAATAATGACAAAAATTCCTTTTACTATAGCAACCAAAAGACTCAAATATCTAGAAATCAATTTAACCAAAGATGTAAAGCTGGGATTCCTAAAACTGCAAAAAAAAAAAAAAAACCTATGAAAAGAAATCAAATAAGATCTAATCAAATGTAAAAACATTCCATGTTCATGGATTGGAAGGCTAAACATAGTTAAGATGTCAATCCTACCCAAACTGATTTATAGATTCAATGCAGTACTTATCAAAATTCTAACAGTCTACTTTAATAAAAAGAAAAGGCAATTTCTAAATTTATAAGGAAGGAAAAGACCCCCCAGATAGCCAAAAACATCTTGAAAAAGATGAACATTGTGAAAGAATTCTCATTGTCTGAACTTGGAACATACTACAAAGCTACAGTGGTCAAAACAACATGCCATGAGAATAAAGTTAGACACATTGATCAATGGAATAGAATTGAGAATCCAGAAATAGACACTCACTTCTATGGTTAACTGGTTTTTGAAAAACCTACCCTGTCCACATTACTGTTGCAAAACAGTCTGTTCAACAATTGGTGCTGGGAGAACTGCATCTCCACAACCAAAAGTACAAAAGAGGACCCTTATCTCACTCCTTATACAAGAATCAATTAAAAATGGCTCAAAGACATAAATATAAAATCCAGGACCATAAAACTACTAGAAGAAAATGTAGGGAAACATCTTAAAGACCTGGTGGTAGGTAGTAGGTAGGGGTCTCTGAAATTTTAAACCCAAAGCTCAAGCAAAAAAAGAAATAGATATATAGGACCTCCTCAAAAATAAACACTTTTGTACATCTAAGCACATTTTCAAAAGTGTGAAAAGAGAGGCGATGCAATGGGAGAAAATATTTGGAAATCACGTACCTGATAAGGATTTAATATCCATAATATATAAAGATATATAAAAACTCAACAATAAAAAGACAAACGACTGAATTTAAAAATGTGCAAAAGAATTGAATAGACATTTTCCAAAGAAGAAATACAAATGATGAAAAAGCACATGAAAAAATGTTCATCACTAGTGATTAGGGAAATGCAAATCAAATCCACAATAAGGTATCATTTCACACCTATTATAATGCCACCTATTAAAAAGACAAAAAATTCCAACTGTTGGAGAGGAGGTAGAATGATAGGAATGCTTATTTAGTTATCTTGGGAATGTAGAATGGTATGGCCACTGTGGAGCACTATTTGGCAGGTCCTAAAGAAGTTGATTATAGATTTGTCATGTTACCTGGTAATACCACCACTAGGTATATACTCAGAACAACTGAGAGCCGTGACACAAACAGACATCTGCACACCAATGTTCATAGTGGCATTATTCACAATTGCCAAAAGATGGACGCAATCAACCAATGAATGGACAATTAAAAGTGGTATATATTCCTAAAATGGGATATTATTGAGCTGTAAACATGAAAGAAGTCCTGATGCATGCGATCACATGGATGAAACGTGAAGACATCATTTTGAGTTGAAATAAGCCAGGAACAAAAAGACAAATACTTTATGATCTGAAATAATTAATCAAACTCATAGAATCGGAATATAAAATATAGTTTACCAGGGTATGGAGTGAGGGTAAAGAATGGGAAGCAAATGTTTAAAATGCATAGGGTTCGTGTTTTGAGTGATGGAAATAATTTGGTAATGGATGGTGTTGATGGTAGCCCAACATTGAGAATGTAATTAACAGCACTCTAATATGTATCTGAATGTGATTAAAAAGGGAAGTGTTTGATTGTATATATGATAACAGAATGAAAAGTTTTGAAATCATACATGGAACTATACTACACAAACAGTGAATCTTACATTAAATCATAGACATTGATTGATAGTGCATTTATAAAAATGGGCTATCAGCAAATATAACACATGTTCCGCACCAGTGCAAGTTGTTGTTGTTAGGGTAGTTTAAGGGAATCTTTATTTTATGCATGATTTTTCTGTTACCCCTCAACTTCTCTAATAAAGATAAACAAATTTAAAAACTAAGAATAAAAAGTAAAAGACAGAGAAGAGGTAGGAAAAGAATATCTAATCCTCAAACAAGAAGCTTCACAAATATTCAAAACTTTTATAATCTACATTTCAGGGTCTAATCAGAAGATCAACCTAAATGTACACATGAATTAAATAAAAATTAAAATGAAGGTTCTTGAAAAGAAAAAAATAAAACCTAGCAACCCCTCTTGGTATATTCCAAAAACACTTGAAAGCAGGGACTCAAACTGATATTGATACGTAAACATTCATAGCAGCATTATTCAGAATAGCCAAAAGGTACAAGCAACCCAAGTATGCATCAACACATGAATACATAAATAAAATGTGCTATATACACACAATAGATTAATATTCAGCTGTAAAAATGCATGAAGTTCTGATACATACTATAACATCAGTAAACCTTGATGACATCATGTTGAGTGTAATAATCTAGACACAAAAAGAAAAATATTGGATACAGAGGGCCATGATGGAGGTTTAAGACACTCCAAAGTTTTGTTCTCCCATGGAATCTTTAAATCACTAACAAAAACTGGCAGAGACATCTTCCTCAAAACTCCAGAAAAAAATGAAATGGGTGCAGTAACTGAGTTAATGCCAAATCAAGAAAATGCAGCTTTAAAAATGGTAGGGAAAAAAAAAAAACATTGGTAGGAGAATCTCATGGCACTCTTTCTGGCCCCTCCACTAATGCCTTCACATTGTGATGTGGAGCAAGCTTGCATCCCATTGTGGATCATATCCTTGTTCCAAAGGGAACAGAATAACCCCTGTGTGCATGGGGGTACCTTATGTGGGTGACAATCTACCAGGTAGCAGCCTGAAAGACTGAACCAGGGAACTTTTTACTGGCTGGCTCTGCCAGAACTTGCCATATGGGCAAAATCAGCTTGTGGACAACTAAAGAAGTATACAAAACAATAAGTCAAATTTGCAAAAGATTACTGAAATTTGGTTTCCTGTAAATAGCAAAATTCTCAAGGCCATATCTATTAAAGGCCATGACAAGACACAGGCTTAGAAAAGAGACCCTTCGCTTCACTTTCACCTTGCACTGATATTCTTGATATGATGACTTAACTCTGACAAAGAGCACCAGCCAATGCATAGCCATTTTACAAAGATCATAAAAATGTCATTATTTATTTATGTTTTTGCTTTGGTTTGTTTGTTTTTGTTAGCTCCCAGCGTTCAAGGAAATCTCTGTCTTTTTACTACCTGGATACAATTTAAAGAGTTAATACATTAAAATGTTAAAAGGTACAAAACCAACCAAAAATATTAAAATGTACAAATACCAACCAAAAAAACCCACAAAAGGATATCAGGAAAATAAATGAACAACAAGAGAATCTGAATAAAGAGATATACATTTTAAAAAGGAACCAAAAAAAAAAAAATACTGGAGTTGAAAATCACAATAATTTAAAGGAAAAAATTCCCTAAAGGGTTTCAACAGCAGATTGCAGCTGATAGAAGGAAGAATCAGTGAACTCAAGACAAGACAAGTGAAATTATTCAGGTTAAGAAGCAGAAAGAAAAAAGAATGAAAGGAGGAAACAGATTTAAAAGACCTGTGGGAAACCATTAAACTTAACAATATATGCATTATGGGAGTCTAGAATGTAAAGATAAAAGGGAAGAAGGAATCAAAGAAATAATTATAGAAAACTTCTCAAATTTAATTAAAGACTTGAATATACACATGCAAGAAGTCCAAGGAACCAAAAACAGGATAAACTTAAAATCAACCATGCTGAGACTTTTAGTAGTCAAACTGTGAAATGCCAAGGACAAAGAAGCTGCAAAAGAAAAGCAATATGTTATGTATCAGTTAGCCCCAACCAGATTAAGTACCAATTTCTCATCAGAAAACATGGAGAAAAGTCCATTCAGTTGCCAGATAAAGTGGGAAGGTTGTTTCCAAGTCTTATTTATACAATTAAGAGAGAGAGGAAGATCATCTCTGGCAAAAAATTAAAGGGCATTCCCCATTGTTTCTCCAGTGCTGTCTTCAGCGTGATCTCAGGAGAAAAAATAAAGAAGCAAAAATTTCCTCCTTGTTTGCCAACTGGAATTTCAAGGCATTTCCCTTTGAAGTTATAAACTTGTAGAATAGCCTCTCAGTTCTCCCCAGGGTTTGGAAATTTCCTATCAGTATGATTTTCCAGGACATAGTGTTATGAAATTTGACTTGTTAAAGTGTTTTAAAAAATTTTATGTCCATGATAAATTATTTTTTTTTCTTTTTTTTCTTTTTTTTAACTGCTCCAGGATTATTATTTGAAAATGCTTTCATTCCCCTTGATATTCAAGAATAGAACATTGTGTATACTGGTAAGGAATACAGTAAATGTTTACAGGATTTAGGGCAAAACATGTGTGCTTACTAAACGCCAGAGCTGAGTTCTGAGACACAGCACAGCATTGATCCATGAGGACAAGTGCTGTTCTTGGACTGGAATAACAAAGAGAGCTTATTTTAAGTACAAATGTGCAACAATGTATAAAATCATCCAAAATGTTACTTTTATCTCTCAATACTTAGTTCTGACATTCCATGTCTTTGAAAATAATAACAGAATTACTAGTTATTAAAGCAATCTTTCTCTTGTCATTTTATTTGGAAAGAATGAACGACAGGTCTGTTTACTCTGATGGATATAGCATTGAGATTGAAGCTTGAGGTAAGATGAGGCCTTAATCCATCAAGCCCTGTAGCAGTTTGGCATTATTTATGAATTCCAAAAATATATATTGGATTATGCTTATAAACTGGTCCATTCCTCTGGGCATGATTAAGTTATGACTAGGGCTTTGATTGGGCGATGTCAGTAGGACGTTGAGTCCCTGCCCCTTGGTGAGCGGGGATTTAGAGATAAAATTGCATGGCAGAGCAAATCATCCAATCATTTAATGAGAAGTTATTTTGCTAGAACTAAAGTATACAGTGATTTTAAAGAGAGATTTAAAACAGCTACTCTAATTTCCAAGGACTTAAATAAGAAACAACCCTTGTAGTTGGCAAAAGAATTTAAATGTCATCTAAATATGCAAGGTTGCCAAAAAAGCAAGCAAGGTGAGCTATTTATAAAATCATTCAAAGGACTGTCACAGTCATTTGGCTGTATTTTGGGGTTATTTTGAAAATAGTTTGAAATTCACATCTTAAAAGAAACATCATTAATAAGATGTTCTCCTTTGGGTAATGAGTCTGGGCTAAAAGAGGGCAGAGTGTCATTTTCAAAAGTGGTGAAAATGTGCATGCTTGCATTATTCCAATTGCATCCCTTTAAGGTTGTGTCTCTACTGACTGATGCGCTAATCACAATGCCAGTGAATTCCCACTGACCCCTGCAGTGATAGATGGTTCCCAGATGCACAGCTTCACTGGAGCCAGGCTAAGCTAATGCTTTCCAAGCACAAAACCAAATCATGGTATTAACCATTCAATTAGTTGCCCCAGAAATAAGCTCTGTCCTTTGATAAGAGAATACCCACACAAAGATCCGTCCACCTGATCCTATGGATGAAGAAAAGACAATATGATTATTTCTTGGCCACCTAGCAGGTAGCAGGACTGAATTTTTCAATCACCTTGTCTAGTGTTCATTTCACTTAAGACCTTTATTATAATTATGTCAATCAGATTGCAGGATGTTACCATTATTAAAGATTAAAAACATGTGTCTCAGCCAGAAAACATAAAACTAAATTGTCTCTTATTTATAACAAATAATATTCTCAAATAATGTGTTTACAATTTAGAAATATTTGGGGACATAACCTTCATTCTTTTTCTACTTTCAATAATAAAATAATATTCTATATTTACAATATAATTTGCAGGTCATATTATCATTGGTTCATTGACACATTTGTCCTAACATCCTGAAAAATCTCTTGAGAGAGAAGATTTTCAGTTTTATGGAATATAATCCTCATAAGTGATGAGCTAACCTCTACAACTGGATCTCCTTTACTAAAACTCTAAAATTACTCCACATTCTTGCCTAAACATTAAGGTGTATGCCAGAGCAGTTTTTCTTAGCCTTTTTTTCTTTATCAAACCTTAAGTAGTCTTTTTAGACATTTTTCCTAATCAACCCTCTCAGAATATTTAATACCATAGATATACTATATACCTATTTATGTTGTTTATATATATCTGTGCTTTATACGTAAAAAAGAAAAAAATTGGCTCATTCACCAAGAGCCAATTTTTACCCCCTTGGGAGACACATCATCCCCATTGCAAATATATGCATTTAGGAAACCTAACTGTTGACAAAAGGAAAGGTAGTGTCATCCTTTAAACTTGGGCCTAATTAAAGTTCTAACTGTGTTTCAAACAAGTACAAAATTCCTGTTTTTCTCTTCTGCATCAACCTTTTCTTATCATACTAATCACTAACAAAATTATATTATTTATTTAATTTTTATTTGTTTATTATTCCCCACCAGACTTTAAGTTCCATACAAACCTGACCCTTGTCTGTAGTTTTCACCATTTTTTACCCAGTCCTTAAAACTGTCTGGCACACTGAAGGCACCAAGAAATATTTATTTTATATATGAAATCAGTCAAAATTTCCTAAACTTAATTGACCACAGAGCCATTTCTCATTACATTTTCAAGTAATATATGTGAACACAGTATTGAATAACAATGTGAAAATCTCTAAATAATATTTAGCTCTTCAATGTGCTACTGTCATACCCAAATAGAGTATCGAGTCCCTCTATAATTGAGTTGCTTACTTTTTCTCCAAACATCACCCTTGTTCATGTGTTGCCTTCTTTGAAAGTCAACCATAAATGGTTCATTCTTTGAGCCCATTGTATCCCACTTTTTAAATATATGTATATTTATTAAGGGTAATGTATCTGTGGGAATGAGAGTATCAGATGGTTTTCCCTGACACCAGGGGAATAAGAGAATATAAGTAATCTGGGAAGCTGGTGTCAAGGGAAAGCTGAAGGGAAGAAAACAGAAACTCCCAAAATAGGGGGGAAAAGCCTCAAGAATAATCTTTGTAATATAGCCAAGGAACACTTCAGTGTTTGGATATTTCTCATCATGCTAAGAAACAGCAGGTGAAGTGGAAGAATAAAGGAAGCAGTGTCTAAAAGACTTGAGATTCTTGTGTAACCTCACTGAACCTCATTTTAAAGAACCACCTAATGATATGTGCTACTGGATTTAAGAGTGTTAAACTATTCAAAGAACCTAACAAAGTGTATGCTTGATAATTGACCTTCAACAATGATTAGCCTTCCTAATTTGACTGAATTGAATGTGCAGATTAAGCCAAAGTATCCTCACACATCAGATCCAAATATTAATTATCATATCAATTTCTGTGAGAAAATACACATAATTCCTTTTATGCTGTTTAATTTTTAAAGTACCAGGAATAATCAGATGGAAGTTTGTCTCCATGAGAGATTGTTGATAGTGTGCAAAGAAATATCTAATTCTTTAACATTATTCCTAAACAGCAAGATTCCAGCTATTGAGAATGTCAGATGGCTTTACATTTCTTCCTTCAGTTCCCACATATTCCAAATTTGCTGTTGACAATTTACAGTTTGTGAATCATTAATCATATCACTCCTCCATTCAGGACTTGGTTTCTCCCCTAAAATACAGTCACTGGTCTTGGTTTCTCTCTTCAACTCCCTCCTTTTGTCATAAAGTAGGAATGGCATTTCCTCAAAACATCTGTACTAGGGTGGGGAAGGCAATCTTCTGTGGCCTTAGTTTGCTCCTCTGTAAAATGCAAGTGAGCATTCCCTGGGATTTGATGAGAATAAACATTTCTAAACAAGTCATCAGAAGTGCTCCCTTCAGTGCCTGGCTCAGAACAAACGCACAATAAATTTCATGTGTTATTATCATTATCATTATTATCAAAAAAAAAAAATCTGTACTTATTGCTGGCCCATTCCCATCTCTTATCTAACAGTCTTAGGCAAAATGAACCATGAATCATTTAGTCTAGATTCTCTTGAAATTTCTCTCTGGCACTTACAAGCTTGGCCATTTGAGTCAATTAACTGCTGATTATATTGTGCCCCAGGCCTAGACTTTTAACAGGTTCTGTTTTTAATGAACTCTAGATAGCTATGCATAAGCTAGAATACATAGTCACCCCAAAGAAGAGGTGTATCTTGCTCTGGCATTCCTGTATGGTCAAATAATGGAGGAAATAGCTTAAGATGATGAATTCACTTGAGAAAGGGAATATTTGTGAGAAGGATTGCAAACTGGAGCATTATAGTCAGAGAAGGTTTGATTCATAAATTATGTAGTAATTTAGAATGACCCTATATTTTTTCATGTGTATAGAGGAAAATAATTGTTGAAAGATATTGCTACATATGAGAAAGGCTGCAACAAATTTCGCATGAACTTTCTTGAAAGATAAAGTACATTATTAAGAATGAATATAAATTTATCTATACGCATAAACAAATGACAGTCAACTGTGGTTTACTTGAAAGAGAATAGGATTGAGATTATGCAGAACTGGTTTGAATTCTGTAGCTTAAACTCTTTCTGTATGACCAAAGCAAGTAAATTACTAAAAACTCTTTTAGCTTCAATTTGCTTCTCTGTAAATGGGGACAGTAATTTTATAACTATAAATTTAGTACATGGATTAAGTCAGCTAATTGAGGTGATTATGCCTGATAGATAATAAAAATTAATTTAATGCTAATATATATATATTATACTTATGGAATAATGGCTTTGGAAACTTACCATTTTTGTTGAGATTAAGTAAAGGGATGTTTACCCTTATTGCTTCAAATGTTTTTTTTAAGTCTTGGTAAGAAGAAAAAAAAACTTCCTTTATATTCAAGAAAAACTGTGAACCATGAGGATATTTGAGTAAATAAGACCAAATTAAAGGTAAATTCAAATTGTCTGACTTAGTTTTTGTGTCAAGAAAATAATTTACAGATAATCTTTGAATTTTTCCTTCCTTCATTTTGTTGGTGCTTCT